>JAODAL010074250.1:0-14439 GCA_025379985.1 Phyllomedusa bahiana
TTTTTTTTCTTATTATTTTTTTTTTTGTTTTTTTTTTTCCGAGTAAGTAATTTCATAACCCCATAAAACAAAACATCTGGCCACTACTGTTCCTATCTTGCACCGAAATCCGTGGGCGCCTTTTTTTAATAAAATTAGTTTTTTAGTATACTATGGAAATATCACAAAGTGTCTGATAAGGGGCATTTAGGAATTACATAGACCCAGATAAGGTGCTCAAAACTGCTCACATAAAAAGTAATGAAATCCCATGTACATAGGGCAGATCAACATATAAAGGCCATAAGGGATACAGACCATAGCACCAGGGTTGGATCCTCTGGTGGAGTCAAGCTCTGATACAATAATGTACCCCTTATAAATCAGGGCCCCAAAAGGTCTAGAAATGGACAACCTCTCTATGAGCTGACTTGAGAACTAATATGCTATTAAAGGGGTTGTCTCACTACGAGCATTGCTTTTTATGTTAAAGATCTTGCAAAAACAAGTCACTTTGCAATATGTGTCCTATTCTGACTCAATATGCTGACAGCAAGTATGAATGTTCATCAGGCCCATGTGGTAATGGAAGTCTGTATTGAACTGTGTACTTACTTCAGAATCTTGTCAGACAGTGATCAACTCGATGCTCAGGCGTGTATGAAGAATCTGTACCAATATGAAGTAAAATGACTCTCCAAAAATTTACCATAAAAAGATTTTTAATTCCAAAAAATACTTATAAATACAAAAAATTCAGCTATCACAACTGAAACCCCTTTAAAAACTTTTAAAAACACAAAATACCCCCAATACAAATATTGGTGATACATCCCTCACCCAAAGTTAACAAACAGAAAATTGGAAAGATGCATAATAAATATACACATAACAGATCAAGTGATCAAAAATACAAAAATGCACCAAACCCAAAAAAAAAAAATTATGATAAAAATACAAAAACCTATATTTCAATTCATTACCAAAGTGGTGGATATGTCACCAAGGAGGGTTTTAGCCTCGACGCGCATTTCGCCGCCAGCTTCTCAAGAGTATGAAGAATCAACAGGAGTTTATTCCAGGCTGGATCTTGTAGTTTACACAAAAAGTAGTAGGTGAAAAGATGATAATTTTTCAGAGTTGATGCAGAGAATGTGAATACAGTGCTTCTACATAAGCAGGCAGATGGAAAATGCTAGAAGGAGGAAGGAGCTAAAAACCTCAGAGCACACATACAGGGAAATAAGAGCGAAAGACTTAAGAGCAATGCAAAGCAGTAATAGAAAATATAATAATAATAATGATAATGAACCATGAAGGCATGGGACATAACATGTCCATTAACAGTGTCCTACCTATTCTGAGATATCCCCTCTTGTATAGGCTGCATCAGCTCCTCAGGTTGCTATAGCTACAGACCTGTTCAACCACTCACAATAGGCTGCCAGCACTGGTCACCATAGCTACAGACCTGGGGCGAACATGTATGAAGGGCTTTAACGCCAAATTTTTCTGGTGTACACTGCGCCTCCCAAACCCGAATCCCGCTGTCGGACGCAGCGTTCGGCACTTTCGCTGCGGCCCGCATGAAGGGGCTGGCAGTGGGCGGCATGGGCGCGGTGGGCGCTTTTTGGCGTTTTTGGGGCGGGACCGCGCGGTCGTATAGTCCGAGGGGTACCATCGGGCTGCCAAAAAACGCGGCGCTCGGCAGCTCCACAAGCAACCGGTTTTTTTTGGTCTAAAACCTTAGCCAGGCGAAGTAAAATCGGAACATGCGGGGAAGGGGACAAAGATCCGACAGAATTCGGCCCCGCTCCGGCAGCGGGTTGTGTTTTCCCCAAAAAAATCCCCTTTATAAAGGCAAAACAGTGTCAGAAAAAGCTGAATTACAAAATACACATAAAAAAAAAAAAAAAACTTTTTCCCCAAACTCTAAAACGGCAAAATTTACAAGAAATAGATTTTGGAAAATTTCCCGGGAAATACAGTAATTAAAAATTTCTGAAACCTATTCCATTGGTGGGCTAAACCACCCAATCAAAAATAGGAGCAACAAAGCCCCATTCTACCCTATAGGGTTTAGACCAATCAGAATGGGAGCAACAAAGCCCTTCTAGCCTAGGGAGGAGAATTGCCCAATCAGAATAGGAGCTACAAAAGCCCATTCTAGCCTATGGAGAAAAATGGCCCAAAATCATATTAAAAGGCGGGACGTTCAAAAACAGAAAAAGGCAAAACGAGCTGTTTGGTTGAAGCAGCGGGCTCGTCCACTTAGCCAATCAGAGGCAACTTTTTCTCATAGAGTTCAAAAAGGGGAAAAAAGAAATTCTGAGCGCGCCTGTGATTGAAATTTAAAAAGACCGCCGTTTTTTTGGGCCCAAATGGGAGGCGAGCGACGCCCTATGGTTTTTTAATGCAATCTGAAATCAAACTGTATATGGCCAAAATCACTTATAACACTACACAATTGTAACGATGTTAAAAAAAGGGAAATCCTAAATTTTGGGGAAAAAGAAAAAAAAATTTTAATTTCCCCCAAAATAATTTTTTTTTCTTTATTTTCATGTACCCATACTATTGACCCTTTGGCTAACGAAAATAAAGAAATAAACATGATTTTAGGGAATTAAATTTTTTTTTCGTTACCAATATTAGTTTCCTTTTAATACACTCGTGACAACTTTGTGTTTTTTATAATGTGATTTCGGCCATATACAGTTTGATTTCAGATTGCATTACAAAACCCATAAGAGCGCGTTCGCCTCCCATTTGGCCAAATTACGGGGAGCTCTTTGAAATTAGCCAATCACAGAGCGGCTAGAAAATTTTTTTTCCCCATAGAACTCTATGAGAAAATAGCTCGCGCTCTGATTGGCTAACGGACGAGCCCCCCGCTTCACCCAAAACTCGTTTCTGCCCTTTTTTCTGTATTTTGAACCCCGCCTTTAATATATTGGGCCATTTTTCCCATAGGGGAGAATGGGCTTTGTCGCTCCTATTTCTGATTGGTCAATTCTCCCCCATAGGGTAGAAAAGGGGCATTGTCGCTCCTATTCTATTTGGGTGGGGTTTATCCGACCAATGAAAATAGGGGTTAAACAATTTTAATTACTGTATTTCCCCCCTTCTCTCTATGGCAATTCCCTTTTAGCGCCGGTCCCCCCCCCCCCCCCCCCCCCCCCCCCGGCGACAAAAAGCGTTGTTCGGGTTTTTAACCTTTATATTTATACAATTGTTCTGCTCTTTTCTATCATGTATTACACTTAATAAAAAATTTTTTTTCTATTAATATTTATGCCGTGCGGCGCTGAGTGCCGAGATTTTTAGTCACCCATCTCTCCATGGGTATAATGGGAGAAGTACTCGCGCTTGATTTGGGTGGGATAGCCGAACCGCTAGCTCACCAATCGCTTTTGCAGGCCTTTTTATGTATTTTTAACTGTCCCCCGTGGATTCTGATTGGTTTCCAAAACCCCCCATAGGCTAGAATTGGGCTTTGTGCTCCTTTCTGATTGGCCGAGCTAGGGGGAGCCCCCCCCTAGCTCCCCCAAACAGCCTTTGCAGCCTTTTTTTCTGTATTTTTTAACGTCCCCCCCGTGGTTCTGTTGGTCCAAACTCCCCCATAGGCAGAATTGGCTTTCGTCCTATTCGATTGGTCCCAAATTTTCCATAGGGTAGAATGGGACTTTTCGCTCCTATTTGATTGCCGGTTTTTTTCCGACCCTGAGAATAGGTTTCTGGTTTTTAATTAAATGATTTCCCGGGAATTTCCATATCATATTTCTTTATATTGTGCCGTTCTCGGTTTGGGAAAGTGATTTTATTTTAAAAAGGTATTTTGACATTCGCTCCTTTCTGACACTGTTTTCCGCCTTTTATAAAGGCGATTTTTCGGGGAAACACACTCCTGCTGCACAAGCGGGGCGCCGGACTTCTGTCGCGATCTTCGATCCGCTTCCTCCATGTTTCCCATCCGCTTCATTCGCCTCGGACGGAGGATTTAACCCAAAAAATGTAAACGCCTTTATAAAGGCGATTTTTGCTTCATATCCCCCCCGACATTGGAATGATTTCTCGCCGCTCCCGCCTTCTCGATCGGAACAGATTTCGGGGCACCCCCACGGGGCCCTTAAATCCCGACGCAACCCACACACTGGGGGGGCGCGGGGGACTTTTACCCCCATGTATATGCACTTCCCCGGACCGAAGCATAGGCGGCGCCCCACAGCGCCCATGTCCCGCACTTGCCCCATACCTGGCAGGCGCGGGGGACTTTTCATATTTATGAGTGCCCCCCCGGCCCGACATAAAAACAGGGCAGATTCCGCCGGAAAACTGGCGGAAAAACGGCGCCTCGACCCGGCGGGATTCATACATGTGGCCCCTGATGTCCTCAGCAGCTCATCACTGCAGGCCAGTAGCAGCCAGTATCTTTAACCTCTTAACCAATTTAAGGACACAGCATTTTTCTTGGTTGTTACGTTCGTTTTTTTTTCCCCGTCTTCCAAGCGCCATAACTTTTTAATTTTTCCATCTACATAGATATATGGGGGCTTTTATTTTGCAGGACAAGATGTACTTTCTAATGGTGTCATTCACCGCACCACAGAATATACTAGAAAACGGCAAAAAAAATTCTAAGTGGGTCAAAATGTGAAAAAAACTATGTTGTGCTTTTACAGCGTTCATCCTTCAGTATAAATTATGTGTTATCTGTATTCTGCAAATCAATACTATTCCAGTGATACCAAATATGTTTTAGTAGCATAAAAAAATCCAAACATTTTCTATTTTTTTTTATTTTCACCGTAACACCATTTATTGTAACCAATACATTTTTTGTACTTCCACCTATAGACCAGAGTGAGGGCTGAAGTGGACTTTTTATTGGCACCAGTTTGGGATAGATGCAACTTTTTTGCTCACCTTTATTCCAATTTTTAGTGGACCTGAAATTACTAAAAGGCCGCAATTTTGGTGTTTGGAATTTTTTTTCTTCTGTGGTATTAAGCCTACGGTATAGATTGTTATATTTTCATAGACAGAACTTTTACAGATGCGGTAATATCAATTATGTGTAGCTTTTTTTATTATTTATTGATAAAAAGGCAAAGGGATGATTTGAACTTTTAACTATTTTTATACTTTTTGTTTGTGCCGTAATAACGAGTCTTCCATGGATGTTTGATCGTTAGTACCAGGGGTATAGCTACAGGGGGTGCAAAGGTAGCAGTCGCTACCGGGCCCTGCAGCCTGAGGGGGCCCAAAAAGCCCTTCTGCCATAGCATTGTAAATGGCACATGGTAGCTGAGGGGCCCCATTTCACTATTTGCACAGGGCCCAGAAGCTTCAAGTTACGCCTCTGGTTAGTACACCTTTCTCCATTGTATAACATCACTATGACATAAATAGATGTCATAGATCGTTTAAAGGGTTTTCTCACCATGTTGTTTTACAGAGTCACATCCAGTTTCAGACTCACACTGCCTGGTCAGGCTGTGGGCGGGTCTATAGCAGTAATTATCATATTTAGCTCCTCTATAACTAGCTGATTGTTACAGAGACATAAATGCAAGACATTTAATCTATAGAAAAATAACCCTACAGACCTCCCAGGTTTGAATACATGCGCTTTTCAAATGTAATTAATCTAATCTTGTTAGCGATAAAGACACTTCTCTCTGTCCGACCATGGTGACATCACTCCCTACTCTCTATCTGATCAGGAAGGAGATATGTATGGTAACCTGGATACACTTGTGTGTACTCAGAGCAGATAAAATCTCCCACGCCCACCGACTTCCCTGGCCACAGTGTCACGCTACTCTGTATAGTGTTCTGCTTCGTTTGGGGAGGGCAGCGGCCATCTTGATTAGGGCACATGCACAGTATTTCTGTTCCACAGGTGCTCTTTTCAGGAGGCCGTCGCTTCTATAGTGTAGCTGCCCAGCAACCGCAGTAGGAAGGGATGACGTTCCGAATCTCTTAAAGGGGTAGTCTCACTACATTGATTCATCTCACCTCAGTCCTGTTTTCTCAGTTTAATTTTTTTAATTCAGGGGCATGTTTACCAGCTTTACTGGCTTCTACTAGCTACTACTGTCCTGCAGTGAGGACACCAGGTCTGTAATAGCAACCAGTGCTGGCAGCCTATCAGGAGAGATCTAACAGGTCTTAGCTATAGCGACCTGAGGAGCTGATGCAACCCATACAAGAGGAGATATCTAGGAATAGGTAGGAGACTGTTAGGCTAGGTTCACACGGCTTAATTGCAGGGTGTAATTACGCCCCACAATTACGCCGTGTGGCCGAGGGCGGGAGCGGGGGTCGGCACCTCGCCGGCCCATAGACTTGCATTACCAGCGGTGCGTATACGCCGCTAGTAATTCACATGTCACTTATCTCCGTATTCGCTGAGCAGGGAGAGGAGACGTAATCCATAGTTCTCTATGAGAACTGTGGATTACCGTAATGACTGGGACGTTTTCAGCCCGTAATTGCGCACTCCGGCGCGTAATTACGGACTGAAATACGTCCAGTTTTAAGCCGTGTGAACATAGCCTTACTGGACACATATTACAAAGTGACTTGTTTTTGCAAGATCTTAAACATGAAAAGCAATCCTTGTAGTGAGACAACCCCTTTCAGGCCATATAAATAATGTGATAACACCCAATTTTTTATACACATAAATTTAATAAAGTCTATAAGCACTATTAAGGCCATAATGATCATAAAAAATATGGACCAGACAACCTCTTTAAGTTGAGAGAGAGTTTTAGAGAGGAGTTCAGAGGATCGCAGGGCCAACTTCTGGGAACATGTAGGCAATGCAAAGCTCTGGCTCATTCTCTTCCTGCAGCCCCTGTGAGAACATCACTTACATCAGGAACAGGCTTTATTATATATGTACTTTCTGTGTATAAGTATTATCACATTACAGAAGACCTATGTACACGTAGATATTCTAGGTGTGTATGGATAAGTAGGTAATACACACGTGGACAAAATTGGTTCCATTAAAGAAAGGAAAACACACAGGGCAACATGTCCAAAAATTGGCGGTGCCACAGCAGTTCTTAGGCGCATTAAATCAGTGTAAAGTCCAATCCTCTCAAAATCTGGCATCAGTTATTACTTGCAAAGTAAACTTAATGTACCTAAAAGGGCGCATTGCACCTAAAATTGCAGCACATAGCGTATCATTTTTAGTGTATGTAATGTGCCTATAAAGGCACGTTGCATAACGGAGGCGCATAACGTATCACTGCTACTTTATGTAATGCACCTACTTAGGCACATTAGAATGTGCCATACCGGCGTATAATGCGCATAGTTTTGGTGTGCGACAGTTCATTTAACATCAAGTTTTATGACATCAAAAGTGTTTTTGGCGCAAAATAGACCAAAAAAATGCCGCTTGCGTATTGGGACATGTCACCCATGGTGCTCACTGAAATAACTTGAAATTGACAAAAGTAATAATAAATATTAATTTACTGAAAACCAACTAATGAAAATCAGATTTGCTTTTAATTTGGGTTGCAACCAAAAAGAATTTTAAAAATGAAACTGGTCTGGACAATAAAATGGTCCACTGAACTTAAAGGGGTTTTATCGTTTGATATATTCAGCTCATGTGTACGAAAGCTTCAGTTCCAGTTTCAAATCCAGGGAGCTCTCCCCCTCATAGGCGTGTATCTCCTCCCAGAAGGCGGTCTCCCGTCACTGAAGAGCTGTGACATCATCATTCTGCGTTAGCAGGTGAAGGGAGAGGATGTCAGTTCAGCAGATCTCCTGCTATGTTTCTCATGGCTGCGGGAGCGTTCTCTCAGGCTGCACAAGCGCCTTGAAACCCAGAACTTTTGCTTAGTACAATTCAGGGCCGTTCCTAGGCAAATATTGCACAGGACAGGGTGAAGAAATTTCTCCCCTCCCCCGTAACATAATGCATCCACAAATGCGCACATTGCATCACCGTCAACCAAATATACAAAAAGCTTTAACACAATGGAGATTAAATTTGGTCCAATTATTTGCAGCGAATTGCATGAAAAAAACAGCTATTTCTTGGCAGCTTGAAACAATGCTGTGTTTTAGTATGACACTGCAGATGAAAGGCGCTGCTCTTAGAAATCGTTTAACATTTCACTTATCTGGGCACTAACAGGGGCAAAACTGACCAAATAACTGAAGTGGGGAAAGCGCCTGACAAAAGGGAATGTCAGCACCAGCTGAAAAGAACCGAGCTGAGGCCAAGATCCCACTATAGCATCAAAGAGCGCACTCCTTTTACATCTCATCAGATGATTCCACAGATTATGACAGAACATGTTCTGTTAAACGCTGATACATGTAGAGCCCCTCCCCCCGAAAGAGTGGAGATGATGTCAGCAGTAATCTTGTCAAATAACTTATTTGTCTTTAAAAAAAAAAAAATTTGAAATACAGCATTTGTTTTTGTGATATACACACATCTCCGTTACAAGCAGGTTATTACTGTGGGATATTGTTCTCTGCGCCAAAGAGTTACTTTTTAACTTATAAGGTGAAACACCTTTGAAATACAGCTTGTGTTGTTGTCATATACACACATCTACATTAAACAGTTTGTTTTACTGTAAATTTTTGACCAAACAGTATGTCAGACAGAGAGGTGGCAGGCCCTCACATGCGAGTAGCATGGCACAAATGTTTTCCGGAGCAGGCAAGGTCGCAGCACAGTAAGGCCTCGTTCACAACGGCTTATTTTCGCCGCGTATTCCGACGGAATTGGGACGATCGTTCAATCCGTCCCCCCAAATCCGCCGAAATAAGTCACAGCCATTTTCTATTTGATTCAATGAAAATACGGCCTCGTCGTTCAAAACACGCATAATTCCGATTGCCGCCCGGCGTGACGACGGCAATCCGGACGGAAAAACAATTCACATTTCCAATTATTTCCGGACGGATTCACCACCTAAATGATTGTAGAAGGGTGAATCCGTCGGGGAAACATTTACAATACGTGCCACACTTAGTGACACTTATTTGCAACTTTATTTTCAACTGTTTCAGAACGTAATTCATCGAAATCCGTTGTAAAATACGTCTGAAATAAGCCGTGTGAACGAGGCCTAAGGGGGGGCCCTAGGGGGTCAGGTGAAGCCCCGAGCTTCCGTGTCCTCAGCACCTTTTTGACCACCAATCCAACATTCCGAATGGTTTACAGGTCACCACTTTTCCCCCCAGATGATATCTGAGAACCCCAGCAAAGAGTCGGTGCGTTCGTCAGACACAACCCTTACCGTGTTTCCCAGAAAATAAGACATCCCCCGAAAATAAGACCTAATGCAATTTTTTTCAAGCTTAGCAATATAAGGCCTCCCCTGAAAATAAAGACCTAGCAAAGTCATTGCTGCAGCTCCCCCCACGCCATACACAGGGCCATTCCTAAGGGCAGGCGGAGTGAAAGGTGTGGGGGCCCACAGGTGTTCTCAAGCTCCCCCCCAAGAAACAGCCCGGGTATATACAGGTTTATAGAAATCCTGTATTGTGTTAAAAAGGGGGGGCGGAGGACCTATCCTGTGAGGTCATGTGACTGTGATTCACCAAAGGTCCTTCAAGGGTTTTGCCACCATGTAATGTTGACGTGGAAACCTCCAAATGGGTATTTAATCACTTTTCAAAATTTTATTTTGATTACAAAAGTGAAAACTCTGAGAGCTACAGCATTTCCCCAATCCCCCTTATTTACCTCAAAGCTTCCCCTAGACACGACCCAGGAGCTGAAAGCCACGCTTGCGTGAAACACTTTTTTATCTGATGACAGGCAAAATGAATGAGCTTTTAAGGCACCGGGTAGACATGCAGTCTGAGGCTGTCTTGCTGTATTGAAAAATCCACTCTTGTACTGTTTTATTATTTCACTTAAGTTTTGAACCCCTCCCTTGGATTCCTCACTCCTTGCTCACCCCCTCCCTTCCCCCCCTGCGGGCTTCATGACTCAGCATGATTTGTATACATCCTGCTCTCGTGCTGACAGGAGCTAGGCAAGTGCCGTCTTAGAAAAATCCCCTTTAATACCTATCAATGTCCCAGAGAGGAGACAGGAAGTTTAAATGTAAGAGAAAGGGATGAGGGAGAGAACAGTGGTACGACACACACACATTTTCAGAGGACGGCTGATGGGCATGCTGGGACTTCTAGTTCCTAGCATGCCACATTTGCCATCCTTTGAGATAAGTCACTGTAGCCACTATACAGGGAGGACGAACTATTTAAGGACAGTGAGCAGCTACTTGACAGCAAAGAGGTGGGGCAGGCATCCGCTGCTTCTTGCAGTAGGCGGGAAAATAGTGATGAGGATAGTGGCATGGGCGGTTATGTTGCAAGCGGTCAGGATCTGTACACCGAGACCGTTGAGGAGGACAGCAGTGACGGGCAAACACTAATCGAAGATGTAGCTGATTACAGGTGGGAGCCGGGTGAAGCAAGGGCTTCATCATCATCATCACCGGGAGAAGAGAGCGGCAGCTCGCGTGTCAGGCAGCGGCGCAGCCAGCAAGTCGGTAGTGTGGCCGGGAGTCAGCAGTGCGAGGTCGGGAGCCAAACGAATACAGGGTAGACCACCCGCCTCGCAGGTCCCTTCTGGCCCAGAAAGTAGCAGCGCAGGGGCTCACAGAGGCAGTGGCAGTCAGTCACTGTGGAGCATTGGTGGTAAAATCACCTACTCAGCGGTGTGGCAGTTTTTGGCCAAGACACCAGCAGAGTCGAACATGTGTATATGTAGAATTTGTGGGTAGAAAGTGAAGTGTGACCAGGGATCTAATGTTGGCACCACGGTCGTGCGTCAACATCATGCAGCATCTCCATCCAGTGGCCTGGGAGAAACTGTCTCAAGTTGGTGGTCCATCCTGCCGCAGCAACAGCAGCAGCACCCAGTGGCACGCATGCCATTTTCAGCCAGTTAAGGCTCACCACCTCTGCGAAGGGGCCTGTCTGTCTTTCCCATCATCTACCGGTCCAGATGTTCCTGCTCCTCGCCACTCATGGCGCCAACAGTTGTTCACTGAGACAGCAGTTTGCGTCTAGCCAGCCTTAAATGCAGAAGCTGACCGTGCTCCTGTCCAAGTTGGTGGTACTGCAGTCCCTCCCTTTTCAAGTGGTGGACTCTGCTCCATTCAGAGAACGATGGCTTCTGCCATTCGAGGTGGAAAGAGTCCCAAGCGCCAAATTTCTTTTTGAAAAAGGCAGTACAAAGCCCTGCATAAATATGTAGAAGAGAACGTGGCCAGTTCTTGAGCCTGTCATGTCTTCCAAATGCACAACAGTGCGAACATGGGGGAGCTGTGACTACAGTCAGGGGGGACAGTGCAGTCCTTTATGTCCCACTGAGTGAATGGCTTCCTTTCAAGCCACACCACAACTTGACAGGAGACGCCGATTTCTCCTCCACTTTTGTCAAACGCTGTTTCCTGTCCTCCTCCTCCCCCACCTCAGCCTCTACTGCAGTGACAAGTCTAATTGCTCCTCCATAATACCACATGTGCAGGGCACGGCGGTGTCACGCAGTTCTACATCTGGTTTGCCTGGGTGAACGAAGTCACTGAGGAACTGCACCGCATCATGAAAGACAAATTGATTAGTGGCTTTCTCCGTGGCCATGCTGTGCCGAGGAGGGCTGAGCCATGCTTCCTGAATGTAGTACCCGTTCAATCTGGTTGTCAAACAGTTCCTCAAGTCTTCCACCCATCTACAAGCCGTTCTAAAAATGGCCAGGAAACTTTCAGCCATTCCTACACGGCCAAGCACACCTCCTTGAGCTGAACAGAACAGAGAAACTACAACAGAGAAAAATAGAGAGAAAAAACAGGAGAAATCTATGAACAGAGAAAGGCCATTAATGATTTCTTGATGATCCAAGGGGACAGGGGGGGAGGTATCTAGAGATTAAGAAAGAGATTATATATGGAGGGAGAAGGTTATGTAGAGCCTTGTAGGTCAAGGTTACTAACTTGAACTGTATTCTCTGGGCAATAGGTAGCCAGTGAAGGGATTGGCAGAGGGGAGAGGCAGAGGAGTAACGAGGAGGGAGGCCACAGAGAAGGGTGTTGCAACTTTTTAGGCGTGAGACGCCCGAGGGCCATGGACGACCCATTTTTGTGCTTTCAAAGTGAAGGAATGAGCGGATCGGAGATATTTTTCAGATGGAGGCAAAGGTAAGGGGTTGGATGTGCGGTTTTGAAGGACAATTGGAGTCAAAGACTATCCCATGGCAGTGGACTTGCGGAGTTGGGTGAGAGTGCAGCCATTGACAGTGATAGAGAGCTCTATCTGCACCATCGTCCAGGTCTAAACCACAAAATTGGCACAATTACACAGTGTGGAGGGGGCGGCAGCAAACAGGAGCAGCAGCAATCACACCTGAGAGTGCACATTTTACATAATTTTGAGGTGGGGGGAAGCTAGGTGACATAGTGATGAGGTGGCAGCAGCACAAGCACTCAGTAACGCTGCAACGGCTGCTGGGGGGAAGGAGCAGTACCCAGCTCCATCACAGCAACCTGATTCTGGAGTCGTCGATGAGCAGATTTCTTCACCCGCCTATTTAGGAAGGTACTCACCAGCAGCACCTGGAGTAGACCCTGAATCTGGATTTTTCTGGCTACCTGCCTCAGCTGCTATTCTGATGCTGCTACCTGCCTGATGACACACATCTGTTGCCAGAACTGAATGGATTTCAGATGTGTGTAGGGCAGAAATACACACACTGGGTTTGATGCAGCGTCCCCCACAATAAGTGAAAAAATTAACTCTTTGCCACAGATAGCAATTTCCCAAAATAAAAAACGCTGGTATAGGAACAGTGTTTATAAGACCCCCCACCTTTGTATTTGAAAGGTATTTCACCCCAGTGACTTAAATCGAATATTTGCACAGATGAATCTAGTCTGCTACAGAGAGATGCTTGTGCATATGAACACAGTGACAAGGGGGAGAAAAGTAAAATGGCTGCCCTATTTATAGCTGTGACATCATAGAAGCTGGTTGGCCCGCTGATTGGCTGCATGTCTGCACATGTCATTGAGGGCATTCCTTCCTTCCTCCCATAGTTTTCTTTGCCCCATGTTACGCCATGTTAAATCACGGCCCTTTTAGATTCGTTACCACCATGAATCACCATGAACTTCAGCTTCGTTCAGAATCAAATTTTTCCTGAAATTCTAAACGAGTTCTACTTCGTTAGAATCAATTCGCTCATCTCTAGTTACCATTCATATTATCTGTCTCTTCAATTTCTCATAAATTTCTTCTTTTGACTTTATCCAGGGAGATTGGCCACAGTTCCATAAACCTTAAAGGGGCTCTCCAGGACTATCTTTTATTTGTTATAGGGTTCATAACTGTATCATATTAAATTCTGTAATTTATACTTATTAAAAATGATTTACCCATTCTGCATTGAAGAACCAGGCAAAGAGCCTTGTCTTCCCCTCCTCCTATCCTCTGCAAACCACCTGACATTCATTGATGACATAGTTTCGCTTTCCTGCTCGATGATGTTCTGTCATCACTCAGTGGGTGTGCTGAAGCCAGACTCGGCTCAGGAACATTCCCTGAGCAAAAAATGGTCTGGCCACACAATAGTGAGGGCATTCACACCTGCCAGTCTTTAGTTTGAGAGTGAATAGAAGACAGCAGGAGTAATTACAGGGGAGGGGGAACGGTTTATCTCGGAGTCCTTCTGGCAGACAGTACAAAGCTGGGGATTGTGTTGTATTCTGACATCTCTGTAAGCTGTCTACATAGTGACTCATGAGTCCCAGCACAAAGGTGCAGTCATGATAATGATAATTGCAAGTACATAGCAGGGGGGATTATACACCAATGTCAGCACATAGACCCTAGCAGTAATAATTGCGGAGGGAAGTTGTAGATTTCAATGCAGTCTGGGATTTGTAGGAAAGAGATGCTAGAGAAATACTGACACTACCTCAAGAAGGAAGTTTCACTGCAAAAAGTGGATCTAATGATAGTTGAATAAGGAGGCAAAAGAAAAAAAGAAACACTTGAAGGTAGTGTAATATCTATACTTTTCCATATAAAAGCTGTTTATAGTGTTCTAGGAAACCTTTAAATTCCCTGTTAACCCCTTTAAACATCTAAATAATATGAGCAACTGTAGCAACAGGAACATCAAGCTGTTTGGAGATGGTCTTACAGCCTTTACCTTTAACATGTTTGTCTACAATTTTCTTTCTCCTCTCCTAAAACAAATTTTTCCTTAGCTTCCTTTGGTCCATGTTCACTGTGATACATACCATGGTAGCAAACAGCACTTTTAAAAGGCAGACTAATTACAAGTTTAAAGATACCTGTGATGCTAATTATAGGACACACCCTAGTTTGACACGTCCCTAGGGGCAAATAATTGTTGATCTTTCTATGGGTTCCATCTTTTTTTAGCCGATTTTT
>JAODAL010074251.1:0-14439 GCA_025379985.1 Phyllomedusa bahiana
CCCGAAGGTGGGGTAATGAAGCTTTAATCACCCCCGGCCGGACTCATGGCCGGGGGTGGGGGCATGAAGCAGGGGGTAATTTTCCCGTTTGGGTTTCCCAGCGCAAACGTGACCGGGCTCCCCCGCAAGCCCGCACGATCCCCAGGTTATGCTATCCATTTGCGGGAAGTCCCTTTCCCCCGCTAGGGGTATGCAACTCCAATTCGGAAAAGGGGTTTAAACTGAAGCTAATAAATTAAAGTGGTGAGATATACCTGTTTTCCAGGTGATCCCAAAGGAATTAAGTAAGACATTTATAGTGATGAAGAACCCTTTTCAAAAAAGGCCTTTTTTATTCCAAGCTTAAAGATTTTTTTATTATTACCCCGGTTCACCAAAAAAAAAAATTTTTTTTTTCCCAAGATACATAAATCATTAATTGATCTAGCTGGCAGGCCAATTGTGTCAGGAAAGAATTCCTTGTCTAGCCATGATTCTGTTTTTCTTGATAAGGTTTTAAGTACATTTGTCACTCAATCTCCTTCATATATTTGTGACACTGGTGATTTTTTGTGTAAATTACACTCTATTTCTATTCCTAAGGGTGCTTTATTGGCTTCCTTTGATGTTGTTATCACGGACGCCCCTGCGACCACTGTCCCGGGTCGCAGGCGCGCCCTTGCCTCTGCCCCACGGAAACCCCCGTCCCGCACCCGGGTTTCGGGGTCCGCTCGTGCATCCATCCCCCCCAAACGTCTCTTCCCCTGGCCGCTCCTGCTCAGTCTGTGTCGGGGTCCCCGGCGCGTACCCCGCCCCGGGGGCGGCGCACCCCGAAATTTAAATTTTAAAGGGGGCAGTGCCCCGGTAATTGGTTCTTTCCCCGGGGCACTGCCCTATTTAGTCCCGGCCATTCCTGCCGCCCCGCCGATCCTTGGTGTTATCCGGGTAAAAAGTTTCCAGAGCGTTCCTGTTTTCCCTTTCCCGTTTACTGTCCCTCTTAGTTTACCGTCTACAAAACCTTGCCCCCCGGGCCCTGACCTCCTCTTGTCAAAACCGTCTACAAACCGGGCCCCCTTCCTGACTCCTGCCTGTCTCGACCACGAGCCTGCTGCCGTCCTGTACCTCGCCTTTTGGGCCCCCCCACCGGGGGCAAGCCCCCCCAGTGGGTAGTGACCTTAGAAACCCCCACCAGCAAACCTTCCCGCTTTGCGGGGGGCTCTGGTGAATACCGGCCCCACTTAGATTCCCCCCCCCTGGGTGGCTTACCCCATCGCCTGCGGGGCCCAGTGGGATCCACCTCCAGACCGTAACAGTAGGACCCGGCCCCATGGGATCCCCCCCAAGGGTGTTTGCCAGGTGTTGCCAGCACACCACCGTCGGGTCAAGCAACGAAACAGTTCGCAGCAACGGACCGAGAACTCCTCCGGTACGCGCCATCCCCGTTCGCAGCAATCACTGCCATTTACAGTTTTTCCCCTAAACTTCCTGTGGCGTAGGGGTCCAGTTCGGCTGTCCTTCCATCCAAGTTCAGGGGGTGATCCAAATATGCGGGGGGTTCATCCCCCCAAGTCTATGCACGGGATTTGATGGCCCCGACATTCCTGTCCGAAGTGCAAAGGGTGGCTTTGGGGTCACCCCCTCTCTGGAAACCCCCCTGGCAGGGCTACCCCGCTTGGGACAGAGAACACCCGGGGCGGCGGATCTACAGTCGTTCCTCATGATTTCCCGAAAACTCTTCGGGGAAACCCACCCCGTGCCCTGGGAAAGACAGCCCTCCTAACTACGCAGGGGGACCTTCTGTGGGACTACCAGTACAATTCCGTACTTTTGGCCTCTGAACTATCATGGAACAGGCGCTCTGTGTGTATTTTCAAAAAAGGGACTTCCCAAGCCGATTAAAGACTCTTGGCGCTAGAACCTCCGTTTTCCCTCAGGGGGAATTAAACCTTTTAGCACCCCATCGCTACCTTCAATGAAGGGGGGGGGCTTCTGCAAATGTAGTAAACCCCAACTTGCCGGTTTTTTCAAATGGCACCGGTGTTCCAGGGGTCTCCTGCGCCCAGCCGCCAACACCCACCGACGAGCCCATGCAGTTGATCGGCTCCCTCTCTGACAAAATTTGGGGCCCACGCGGCAAAAGATTGTGCCTAACTGGGGAAATCAGAGATTTTCGAAGGAAATTTCCCCCAAGCGCCCCAAGTGCGGGAAACTCCCGCCCCCTAGAAAGATAGGAGAGGCATTCCTATGCAACCCCCCTCCTCTCTATGCCTGTTGTCCCCTGTGCAGGTCGTGTCTTCCTGGTATCACGTTCCGGTTGGCTTTCGGACTCGGACTCCCCTGGGAACTTCATCCCCAGCCCAATAAAGCAGAAATGGGTTAGGGGTAGTCTGGAGAAAACCCGTTGTCACTCATCCGTCAGGGGGGACTGTTTACGCCTTTCCATTTTGTCCCAACCACTGTCCCTCCATGTGGGGGCCTGATAAGGAAGAAATCGCCTTCTATGTTTGCCCCCCCCTCGTCGGCGATCCCCCTTGGCCCCCCATGGCTAGGGCTCCATTTCCCCTATCCGGGATGGTCTATGGGAATATTCTTTGGGGGCCCCAGCTGTCGGGGGGTGTTTGAGGCACCCCCCCCGGGTTCCCTGCTCCCTTAACCTACGAAGCCGTGCCCGGGCTGCCGCCCGAATATTGGAGTATGCCCGATGTGTTCTCTGAGAGACAAGCCGAGAGCGCCCCCCGAAACGCCCCCAAACGATTGTCCATTGACTTATCCCCAGGTACCAGTCTCCCCAGACCGATTCCCCACTGTCCTTTTTTTTTTTTTTTGAAAATCAGCCAAATGCCCCGGTCATCCAGGAAAATTCAGGAAGGTTCATCCCACAAGTACCCTCCCCCGGGGGGGGTTTTTTTTATAAAGAAAAAGGGACGGTTAAACCTTACGGGCCTGCAAGAACCGGGTTTAAAAAGACAGGGGGAAAAAAACCGGTATCCACGCCGTTGTCACGGAACTTTTTTTGACCGGCCCCAGGGCGCCAAATCTTCTCTAAGTTGGATTGAGAGGGACCTACAATTTGGTCCGAATCCCAAGAGCAACGAATGAAGACGGCCTTTAACTTTGAGTACCGGGTGATGCCTTGACTGTGCAATGCTCCCCGCCGTCTTTCGGGACTAGGGGAAAAAACGCTTCAGGGACCCCCTCCACACCTGCATGGTGGTCTATTTTTGATGACATCCTGGTGTTCTCCCC
The DNA here is from genome assembly GCA_025379985.1 of Phyllomedusa bahiana. Lineage (NCBI taxonomy): Eukaryota > Metazoa > Chordata > Amphibia > Anura > Hylidae > Phyllomedusa > Phyllomedusa bahiana. The sequence goes on from JAODAL010074251.1 coordinate 3,226, forward strand.
TGACCTCGAGACCCACCGTTGCCATTTTCGTCAAGGTTCGGGAGACGTCTCCGGAAACCCACCTGTACGCCAAGCTGGGGAAGTGCCTCTTCCATAGAAGCCCCCCCTTTTTGGGGGTTAATTCGGACCAAGGCCCTACGTGGATCCACGAAACTATCTGCTTTTTGAGGGGCCCCACGCCCCGGCCTGCGGGCAATCCAGCATTCTTGGGCTTTGAAAACTACTATCGCCAGTCACCCCCCATTCCCCCACGCTGGTGGCCCCGATAGTAGCCCCCCCCAAAAAAACAAGCCAACCCACGCAGGGGGGGTCGAGGCCGAGGGGCGTTTTCAAAGCTCAGCCCGCCTTCTCTCGGCCTTATCCTTCCCTCCGGGTTCCACGAAACCCTTACACGGAGGTGGATGCCTATTGTGGGAGCCGGACATTTCTTAGCAAAAAGGGGCCCCATGGGTAAGACTGTAAGGGTGCGGTTTCTTTCCCAAGACTTTCTATCGGCCGAAAATTACACGATTCGACCGGGGACCTATCCCCCATAAAATTGGCCCCTGGAGGAGTGGCGTTACTGCGGGAGGGGGCCCTTTTCCCACCCGTATCTACTAGACCACAAAACCTCCAATATTCAGGGCTCAGCGACTTAACCCCGTAAGGTGGGTGGTCGCCTTCTTTTTCCCGGGTTCGATTTTCAATCCATTTTCAGGCCGCGAGAAAATGAAGGAGCTGGCCTTCCCCCCTGCCCCGACTGGGGGGTGAGGGACTTCTCCTGAGCACAAAATTCCTCCAGAGGCCTCATCTCCGGCGCCCGGGGACCCCCAAAGGTTCCCCCGGAAGGACTTATGTGCGCCCCTGCCTCCGCAGACGTATCCAAAAATGGGACTTGCTCATTGGGGGTGGTCATTCCCCGCGCCCAAAAGAACCTTCGCATACCCCCGGTTTATTGGGGCCCAAACTGGAAAAGGATGTTAAGGACTTTTCGCCTTGGACTTCTGTGCCCGCAACGACCCACGTCAAAAGCTGGCAGCCTACTTCAGCCACTTCCCATTCCCACGCAACCCCCTGGAAAAAACCATTTCGATGGACTTCTAACTACTCACTCCGTCGTCTGGCAACACCATTATTGGGTAATACAGATCGTTTTTTCCAAAAGGGCCCCATTTCGCCCTTCCCAGGGCTGCCATCTGCCTCCGCCGGCTATATTTTTTCCTCCATGTGTTCCGCTGCATGGACCCCTCAGCAAATTGTGTCGGAGGGGGATTTTAAATTTCGTCCGGGTTTTTGGCGACCCCTGTGCAACCAATTTCGGGTGAAGCTCGACTTCTTTTTGGCTACCCCCCCAGACAAGGGCCGGGTGGAGAGGGTCACCAGGTCTTGGATGTTATCTTTGTATTTCGTCCGGCACCCCAAGAGAAGGGCCAAATTTGCTGCCTTTGGGCAAAGTTCTCTTATAACTCCCTGAGTCTGATCCACGGGGCCCCCCCCCCTTCTACTCTGTAGGTTTGCATCCCCCCCCCCTCCCCTTGGAAAATCTCCGGGGTTTCCGGGGGGACCAGGTTCAAGACAAAGGGCCTCGGTCCCAACCCTCAGTCCTGCTCCGAGCTCCGAGGGTGAAGACTACGGAAAAAGAGAAGAACCCCTCCTCCGGTTTTTTCTCCAGGTGAAAAGGTGTGGCTTTCCCTCTAGATATGTCCCTTTAAAAATCCATTCGAAATGGGCCCCGTTTCCCGGGGCCCTTTTGGGGCCTCAGCCGCATCAACCTACAACAAACTCGGTCCCCCCACGATAGAATCCCCAAGGTTTAAGTCCCTTATTGAAACCTCGGTCCTTTAAACCCTTTTTCCCGAAGCTGTTTTCCCCCTGTCTGTGGTGATGGCCCCCCAAATTTTTCCCGGGTTTTAAGGGGGATTCTGGGTGAGGAAATAGGGAAAGTAACTTTGGGGACTGGGGGGGCTTCGGCCCAAAGAGGGCTTGGGAGCCCGGGAGAATATCCGAACCGCGCCCCATCCAGGAAAATTTTTCACCATAAAGAGGGGGGGCCCAAGGGGGGGGGGGGGCCCAAAGGGGGGTAGTCACGGACACCCTGGGCCACGTCCCCGGGTCGCAGGGGCGCCCTTCCCCTGTCCCAGCGAAGCCTCCCCCACGCGGGGCCCCTCGTGCACGGTCCCCTCCGCGTCTTTCACGGCGCGCCCCTGCTCTCTGTGTCCGGGGCCCCGGGGCCAGCGCCCCGGCAATTGAATTTTTAAAGGGGGATGCGCCCGTAATTGGTTCATTGCCGAGCACGCCCTATTTTGTCCCCGGTACTTTCCCCCGGCCCTCCGCCGGATCCTTGGTGTATTTCCATGGTGAAAGTTTCCGAGCGTATTTTTGCCTTCCGTGTCCCCACCCCCGTTACTTTTACCGTCTACGAACCTGCGCCTGCAAAAGACCTCCTTTCTTTTTTTTTTCCTTACGAACCAAGCCCCCTTCCTGACCTCCTGCCGTCTAGACCACGGTGCCCGCCCCTCACGTACCCGCACTTTTGGGCCCCACGCAGGGGAAGCCCCCCCCCATGGTAGGACCCGGTAGAAACCTCCGCGCAAGACCATCCCGTTTGCGGCAGCTCTGGGAATACCGGGTCCCCCTTAGATTCCACCCCGGTGTGGCTTTACGCATCGCCTGCGGTGGTCCCGGGTCCCCTCCCGACGTAACAAATGTTAGCCTCTAAAATAATTAGTCTTTATAAATGTCTTTTTGCTGCCACAGGTTTTGTTACAGGGTTTTTTTTCTATTCGCCCAAAAGTGTTTTTCCCTTTAATTTAAAGTTTTTTTTTTTTGTTTTCTGGTAAAATTTATTTACAGTTGAAGGGGGACAGCCCGGGCCCCAAAAATTCCAGACATTGAATATTTTTATGTCATTTTGAAGAAATTTTTTTCCCTTTCTCCCATTTCAATAAAGTTTTGAGATGGTGGAGATACATAAATGATGTGTTTTTGGTTTGGTTGGGAACTTTGCCTGAGTTGTTGGAATTTAATTCTTTTTTGAACAGTATTGATTGTGATATTAAGTTTACTATGACTTATTCCTATGAAAAAAGTACATTTTTAGATACTAGGGTTTTTGTTGTTGGTGGTAAGTTACATACTAATCTATATGTTAAGAATACTGATAGGAATACTCTTGATTAAATTGTGTTAACTGTCGGTTGATAGTGAAAGGTGATTTGTTTACACATCCTGTCACTAAGGAGATTTTTAAGATCAATTTTCATTTATCCTGTATATCTGATTGGGTGATATATATTTTGTGGTGTCTCTGCAATTTTATTTATGTAGGTGAGACCACATGTGTCATGGGTGGACCTGCGAACCCCGTCCCTGGTCACAGGCAAACCCGTGGCCCCTGCATGAGCGGCACCGCTGCCCACATGTCGGGCAGCGGGCATGCTCACCCTGCCGGCCGGGTCCCTGCCTACTTACCCGGCCGCGCTCCTGCTGCAGCTACAGGCTCTGTGAAATTTAAAGGGCCTGCGCACCAGTAATTGGGTATTGCCGGTCGCTGCCCTTATTTAAGCCTGCCCCTTCCTGAATCTTGTGCCGGATCTTTAGTGCCAATAGCCTATAGAGAAAGAGTTCCTAAGCCTTGTTCTGATTACCGTGTACTGTACCGTTAGCTTACGTGCCTCGACCACGAATCTTGCCGCCTGCCCTGACCTTCTGCCTGTCCACGTCTACGAACCATAGCCGCCTGTCCTGACCTTCTGCCTGTCCCCGACTACGAGCCTGCCTGCCGATTTTGTACTACGCTACACCTCGGCTGCCTCCGCAAGCAAGTCACATCAGGGGTAGCGACCTGGTAGACTCCCGCCACAGCAAGTCCATCCCGCTTTGCCGCGGGCTCTGGCGAATACCGGGACCTACTTAGATACCGCTCCCTGGCGTGGCTTACACCATCTCCGACCGTGACAGTAAGATACGGCCATCGATCCCGCCAAGGTGCCTCTGCCGCCCGACGCTGACCTCACCACCATCGTGGCTCAGAAAGCCCGCAAACAGATCAATCAGCAAGCCCAGCAACTCAGCCCATCTCTCCGCCATATGCAGCAGCAGTTCCTGGCCGTCCAGCAGCAGCAACCCGCTCCCGTGGCTCCTGCTCTTCCTTCGGTTCCGCTCCGCCCGCTGGTCCTAGCTCCTTTCTGTCTATGCCTGTCCAAGTTCGTTGGGGCTCCAAGGCTTGCAGGCTCTTTATCCCCCCATGCTCCCTGCATATCAAATTAAGGGCAACCCAAATTCCTACCAAAACGGTCAAAGGTGGCGTTCGTGCTCAGCCTTCTTTCGGGAAAAGCCCTGGCCTGGGCTACCCCCTCTATGACAGGGACGACCCGATCACAGCCAACCTTGCTACATTCCTCACCGAGTTCAAGAGTGTGTTCGAGGAACCAGCCCGGGCTTCTTCTGCCGAGACCGCCTTGTTAAACCTGCGCCAACGGGACTCATCTGTAGGCGATTATGCAGTACGTTTCCGCACTTTGGCTTCCGAATTATCGTGGAATGATGCGCCGTTGAACGTCACCTTCAAGAAGGGCCTCTCCAGCCGCTCAAGGGTGCCCTTCCCCCGGACCTCCCCTCTTCCTTTAGTGACCTTATCTCCCTGGCCACTCGGATTGACATTCCGTTTTCTCGGAAAGCCAGGGAAAAGCTCCGGCAAGAACGAGAACAACTAGACCCCGTCGTCTCACTCGTCTGGGTCCAGTATTCCAAAGGCCGCCATAGTTTTCCCTTCTGCCTGCTGCCGAGGAGGCCATGGAAGTAATAGTAGCCCTCTTTTCTGCACCAAGCTAACCAGAAGACGAGGGGGAATCTTTTTCTGCACTGTGGCAGTTCAGACCATTTCCGCAGATCCTGCGTCCTCAGCATCCGGGAAACAGGGGCACCTAGGGTACGTGGGAGAGGTGTCCCTAGGTGAGTGCAAGGCCTCTCCTCGTCTGACCATTCCCGTAATCGTCGGCACTGGGTCAGGTTCCCAGTTTCACGTTGCTGCTTTCCGGACTCTGGGTTTGCCTGGAAATTTCTTGGACACTGCCCTGGTGTCCCAGCATAATCTCCCCGTGATCCACCTGGAGAAGCCCCTACACATCTCCTCTGTCAGTAGAGAGATTCTCAGGGATCCAATTCGGTTCCCCACAGAGCGTCTGGTCCAACCAGTAGGGGTCCTGCACACGGAGAGACTTACGTTTTACGTGCTACCCCCTTCTTCCTCGTCCATTCCGGGTTTTCCCGTGGTTTCAGCGCCATTTTCCCGGGGCTCAACTGGCAGACGGGCGAAGTCTTTAGTTGGGGTTTGGAGTGTCAGTCTCGCTTTTTGGTGGCCCCCTTGCCCAGTGCTACCGCTTCCCAGAACCGTCTAAGCCCCTGGCAGCCTTCCCGCACCGTATCAACTTTTGCAGACGTTTTTTCTCCGAGAAGCAAGCTGAGACATTGTTGCCCCAAACGCCCATATGACTTACCTATTGATCTTTTGCCCGGACGTCTCCTCCACGGGCAGGGTTTACCCTCTGTGGTACCTGAGACCTTGGGTATGTCTACCTATATCAAAGGGGAAAACTCCAGAAGGGTTCATACGTAAGTCCTCCTCTCCAGCTTTGGCCGGTTCTTATTCGTGGCAAGAAGGATGGTACTCTACGTCCTTGAATAGACTATCGAGGGCTCAACAAGAAACACGTAAAGAACCGCTATCCTCTGCCCCCGATCACGGGGCTTTTTGACCGGCTACGAGTGCCAAATATTTCTAAATTGGACCGCGAGGGGCTTATAACCTCATACAATACATGAAGGGGGATGAATGGAAGACCGCCTTCAAAACTCGCGACGGGCACTTCGAGTACCTGGTCATGGGCCCTTCGGACTCTGCAATGCCCCAGCCGTCTTCCAAGAATTTGTCAATGACATATTCCCGGGACCTTCTGTACACTGTGTGGTCGTCACCTGGATGATATTCTGGTGTTTCCCCCCGACCTTGAATCCATCAAGTTCATGAAAGACAGGTCCACAACGTCTAAGGGACAACAGCCCCCTATGCCAAGCTCGAGAAGTGTCCTGTTGCATCAGCAGAGCCTACCATTCCTCGGCTACTCATTTCCGACAGGGCCTGCAGATGGACCCCGCTAAGTTGTCTGCCGTCCTACAGTGGCCCCCGTCCCGTGGGTCTCCGAGCCATACAGAGATTCCTGGGGTTCGATAACTATTATAGGCAATTTATACCACATTTCTCCTCGCTGGTATCTCCCATTGTGGCATTGACCAAGAAGAACGCCAATCCAAAGCGCTGGCCACCGGTGGCAGAGGAAGCCTTCACCAAGTTAAAGTCTGCCTTCACTTCTGCGGCCAGATACAGAGAAACCGTTTTTCCTTGAGGTCGATGCCTACTCGGTGGGGGCCGGGGCTGTACTCTCCCAGAAAGGGCCCAAAGGCAAAACCCTCACATGCGTTTTTTTTCTCTAAAAGTTTTTCCTCTGCAGAAAGGAATTACTCAATCGGTGACCGGAAGTTACTGGCCATCAAGCTGGCCCTGGAGGAATGGCGGTATCTCTTGGACGGGGCTCGTCACCCAGTCAACATCTATACCGACCATAAAAACCTGCTATACCTCCAAACTGCTCAACGCTTAAATCCACGAAAGGCTCGTTGGTCCCTCTTCTTCTCCCGATTTAATTTTCTAATTAATTTTCGCCCTGCAGAACGAAATGTCAAGACCGACGCTCTCTCCCATGCGTCGGATGTGACTGGGGACGAACCCACTCCACGGCACATTATCCCTCCAGAACAGCTCATCTCTGCCGCGCCTGTAGACCTACAATGTATTCCTTGCAAGACATACGTTCGTCCGGCTCTTCGGAAGAAGATATTGTCGTGGGGTCATTGCTCCTGTATGGCGGGGCACCCAGGAGTGCAGAGATCTTGCTCCCTCATCTCTCGATTTTACTGGTGGCCAGGTCTAATCAAGGATGTTCGTGAGTTCGTGGAGTCCTGCACTTTCTGTGCCCGGAACAAATCCCCTCGTCTCAAGCCAGCAGGTCTGCTCCTTCCACTACCGATACCCAGCTATCTTTGGACCCATGTGGCCATGGATTTTATCACGGATCTCCCTTCTTCCTCTGGTAACACCGTGATCTGGGTGGTTACAGACCGGTTTTCCAAAATGTCTCACTTTATTCCTCTGCCGGGCCTACACTCAGCCCCTCGCCTTGCCAGTCTATTTTTTCTACATATTTTCCGGCTGCATGGGCTTCCTCGGCACATAGTGTCGGACCGGGGTGTCCAATTTGTCTCCAGATTCTGGCGCTCCCTCTGTAACCAGATACAAGTGAAACTGAATTTTTCTTCGGCCTACCACCCCCAGTCTAATGGGCAAGTGGAGAGAGTTAACCAGACCCTGGGCTGCTACCTGTGCCACTTTGTCTCTGTGCGCCATTATGATTGGTCTAATTTGTTGCCCAGGGCTGAGTTTTCCTAAAACTCCTTGGACTCGGAGTCCGCTAGAGCTGCTCATTTCTACAATGTCTACGGGCGACATCCCCGCCCGCCCCTCCCCCTTTCTGTACCCTCTGAGGTCCCTGCCATGGAGGAGCTGGTCAAGGACCTGACAGCTATCTGGAAGCTGACGCACCATTCTCTACTCCCGACTTCGCTCGTACCAAGGCACAAGCTGACAAAAAGCATAGACCCACACCAATCTTCTCTCCTGGTGACAAGGTGTGGTTGTTGGCTAAATATATCCATTTCAAGGTTCCCAACTATAAGCTGGGTCCATTCGAGGTGCTTAAGTGCATAAATGTAGTGGCATACAAGCCGCCTTCCTCCCACTATGCGGGTCCCGAACTCCTTCCATGTCTCTTCTGAAACCGGTCATCCTAAATCGCTTCTCTCGGGTCGTTGCTCCTCCCACTCCTGAGGCCGATGCCACCAATGTCTTTACGGTAAAGGAGATTCTTGATATGAAGACGGTCAGAGGGAAGCGGTTTTTACTCATTGACTGGAAGGGGTTCGGGCCCGAAGAGAGGTCCTGGGAGCCAGAGGACAATATTCTGGACCGTAACATCATTCAGAAGTTCCTTCAGGCCAGAAAGAGGGGAGGGCCGAAGGGGGGGTACTGTCACGGGTGGACCTGCGAACCCCGTCCCGGGTCGCAGGCACACCCGTGGTCCCTGCACGAGCTGCCCGCACCCTGCCGGCTGGGTCCCTGCCTACTTACCCGGCCGCGCTTCTGCTGCAGCTTCAGTCTCCCGGCGCGTGCGCCCCCGCACTCTAGGGCTCGCGTCCGCCGGCTCTGTGAAATTTAAAGGGCCAGCGCACCGGTAATTGGGTATTCCCGGTCGCTGCCATGATTTAAGCCTGCGCCTTCCTGAGTCTTGTGCCAGATCATTAGTGCCAATAGCCTATAGAGAAAGTGTTCCTAAGCCTTGTTCTGATTACCGTGTACTGTACCGTTTGCTTACGTTCCTCGACCACAAATCTAGCCGCCTGCCCTGACCTTCTGCCTGTCCACGTCTACGAACCATAGCCGCCTGTCCTGACCTTCTGCCTGTCCCCGACTACGAGCCTGCCTGACGATTTTGTACCACGCTACACCTCAGCTGCCTTCGCAAGCAAGTCACGTCAGGGGTAGCGACCCGGTAGACTCCCACCGCAGCAAGTCCATCCCGCTTTGCGGCGGGCTCTGGTGAAAACCGGAACCTACTTAGATTCTGCTCCCTGGCGTGGGTTACGCCATTGTTTGCGGTGGTCCAGAGGATCTACTATCTCCGACCGTGACAACATGTGACTTGAAAACCAGATTGATCAATCATAGATACACTATACACAAAAGAAGACTTGATTTACCTGTTTCTAAGCATTGTGTAGAGGCAGGACACAGTGATTGGGATATTTAATGTATGATTGTGGATCGTGTTCCATGTCCTTTACAAGTTGGTGATCGTTTAACTCTTTTAAAAAGAAAAGAATTTGAGTGGATCTTTAAAATGGAGGCTTTGAAACCAAAGGGTTTAAATGTTGATTATAAGATCTCTGCACGTATGTTTAAATAACCTTCTTACAATATGCTTTCTGTTTCTCCTCCTTAAGCATGATTATTAATTTTCATTTTGATTTCTCTTTCTTTCAGATATGGCACTCTATTGAATGATGGTTGAACACTTTTTAGGAGACTAGAGTCATGTTGCTTGCCTATAACATCTAGCTTTTGTTAATAAAGATGTTTTTTATTGTGTTTTGGTTATATTGTACATGTCTGTAAGTTCTTTTTTACTTATTTTTTATTTTTCATTATTATTATTATTATTATTATTATTATCATTTTTATTATTTTGGTTATCATTATTATATGTGTTATTGCAATTTCATAAAATGTGTGGAGTTATCAAATTGGGGTAGGCATGTTGGATGGAGTTTAGCGGATGTGTGTGCTCTCCTGTATCAGATTGAGTCATACATTATTATTATTATTATTATTTATTTTTGAGCGCCCTTGGTGCCAGAGCGCTGTACATTCAGGTTTCATACATAACATTGGTCAAACAAGTACAAAGGTGACAAATTACTAACTAACAACTGGTACAGAAGGAGAGAGGTCCCTTCCCGTGAGGGCTTACAATCTATAAGGAAGGTGTGAAGAGACAGAGGGTGAGGGGCAGACATGGTTGTGGATAGTGTAATGTCAGCAGGGTTATTGTTGGTTATATGCAATCCTGAAGAGATGGGTTTTCAGGTTGCTTTTGAGGCTGGTGAGAGTGGGGGGAGAGTCTGAGGTGCTGAGGCAGTGAGTTCCAGAGTATGGGGGAAGCACGGGAGAAGTCTTGGAGACGGTTGTGTGAGGAGTTGACACGGGAAGAGCAGAGAAGAAGGTCCTGTGAGAAGCGTGAGATTGCGTGAGGGGAGATATCTGGAGATTAGAGCAGAGATGTATGGAGGGGAATGATTATGGAGAGCCTTGTAGGTCAAGGTTGCTAACTTGAACTGGATTCGCTGGTAGTGTTGAGCGATTTTTATCGACAAAGTTGAAATCGGCAAGGGTTTTATGGTGATCGAAATTTCCAGATCATGCGATAATTAAGGTTAAAATCTGAGCATCATCTATTAAGATCGCGCCTTTTTCGGCGCTTCCTGTAATTTTGGCGGACAGCAAATCAAATTACAGAATAGAGCAGGTTGAGATGTGTGTGCGTCGTCATGACTGTGATGTGTATGGTGCGATTGGCTGGAAAAATCACATGACCTCGTTTTACATAGAACAGCGTTTCCTGTTCAGCCTCAGTGTCTCTCAGCGTCTCATAGGGATAGGACCTGCGCTCTGCCTGTGGCCAAACAGCTCAGCGAAATTAGTCTATTTCTGCACAGAGAAACCTATACTATCAGCTGTGATCCTTCCAATTTAGTTATATTAGAGATTTGAAGATTTTATGTAGTTAGCTAGAGAATTTTAAGCAGCATCTACCGCTGTAAATTCACGGCCGTGGGAGCGGGGGGGGGGGGGGGGGGGCCGCGGCGAACACAGACAAGCTCTATCTATAAAGAACACTGGATAAAGTTCACCAGACTTAGTGTAGACATTGTAGTGAATATCTTTATTATTAACAGTTTGCTATTGAAATATTTCCTGGATATTGGGCAGCCTGAACTTATATTGGATACACATCATTTCTAGTAACTGCAGGTCTCTTTGTTAGCTGCAAAACTCCACTTTTATTAATCAGTATACATTTCAGATAGGTGTTCATTTTCAATTTTACCCATTACACCTGTGACTGTTGATATATCCACCTTGCAGTTATATTACAATCCAGCAATCTTGTAGTCAGGACATGTTGTTTGTTGCCAAAAATACCGTGTATCGTACGAAAACATCACAGTTACATGTTTTTTGACTTTTGCGCATCAACATTGTTCATTGACGCAGCATCCACGTAAATCTTAAAACAGCAATTCTATATTCACCACAGGTGAATTGAAAGGTGCAAAAATACCGTTTATTATACCAAAACATAACAGTTATGTGTTTTTTGACTTTTGCGCACCCACATTTTTTCTTGACGCAGCATCTACGTAAATCTTAAAACACAATTTTTATATTCACCACAGGGGAATTGAAAAGGTGCAAAAAATATCGTTAAAAAATACCAAAACAAACATTACGGTTTTTTGACTTTTGCGCATCCCCGCATTGTTCATTGACGCAGCATCTAAAAA
>JAODAL010074252.1:0-14438 GCA_025379985.1 Phyllomedusa bahiana
ATAGAGAGAAGCTAGAATTATATGATTTGGAGCAGGATTTCTGATAAAATCTGTGAATCTGAAAGTACTGCTGACCCTGCCTACCTACAGTATTTGACAGGTAACTCTGTACAAACTGATACATGGAAAGCTGTCAATCATTTTATGACTCCTATTGTCTCTTAAAGGGGTTTTGCCACCATGTAATGTTGACGTGGGATCCTCCAAAATGGGTATTTAATCACTTTTCTAAATATATGTGATTAAAAAAAGTGAAAACTCTGAGCTACAGCATTTCTCAACCCCCCTTGGTTACCACAAAGCTTCCCCTAGTCACGACCCAGGAGCTGAAAGGCCGCGCTTGCGTGAATAACTTCTTATATGATGACAGGCAGAATGAATGGTCTTTTAAGGCACCGGGTAGCAATATGTTTTCTTGTGTATACAGAATAACTAGCTGTAGTGTTATTAGATCCTGCTTTATCTGATGAAGAAGCTTTCAATCTGCTCTTTAGAATAGGTTGTTCTCTTTTGTATACAGAATTCACAAGTTATAGTTTGATTATTTGAGTGAACATGTCACAGGATCCGTTATGCAGGCTCTGTGCTCTGGCTGTGTTGGTCTGTGTGCGTCTCTGTGTCTTGCTGCGTGATTTGTTTACATTACATAAGCTGCTTAGCAGATAAGGTTTCTCCTGACAGTGCTGTCTGAGGCTCTGTGTCTTGCTGTATTGAATCCACTGTTGTACTGTTTATAAGTTTACTTAAGTTTTGAGACGCTCCCTTTGGATTCCTCACTCCCCCCTCCCCTCTCCCGCTCTCCACTGCAGCTTCATGACTCAGCGTGATTTGTTGACATCTTGCTCTCATACTGAACGGAGGTCAGTACTTGGTTTGGTGGCAAATCCCCTTTAAGGAGTCTGGTCAGAATTTTCTCTGCTTTTTGGTAAAAAATCCTGTTCCAAATCATATAAACCAACATGACATAGTTTAGCTTCTCTGTATCATATTCTGCTCTCAGAGAGGTTAACACAAACCATCTGACAGGTTCCCCTTAAACATCAGGTCCTGCAATAAACCTCTACACCTTCAACATTTGTTACAGTCTGAAACCTAAATGGCGTCTCACCCAAGTCAGCACTCTGATGTTTTAGGAGAACCCCCCTCTTGCCAAAACATCTCCCAGGTTCTCTCATTTGTGAATTCTTAGATACTTCACGAGGTTTGATTTGTGCTTAAAGGGGTTTTCTCGCTAAAAAGTTCATATCTCAAATGATGGGGACAGTAAACATATGCACTTTTGTAATTGGTTTGCTTTACCTAAGTCACTTAGTATAGCAGATATGAGCTAAACTATGCATCTATAGCTATTTTTGCAGCAGCTGGTCGGGACACCCCCCTTTTCTGTGATTGGCTTGCTGACATTACATTCAGCCTGTTTAGACACGCCCCCAGGTGGGAAACGCCCCCTGCGCTGTGATTGGCTGCCTGCACTCTGTGCTTACTCCCCTCTAAGCTGTTTAAATTGAAAGTGCAACTAAGTGCCTCAGCTTCTCTATGCTCTTATCCCAGCTCTATGTAAAGGATCTGGACAATTACTCAGTCTCTAGCAGTTAGATTCTCTCTCCCCTCATATAACACAGCCTTATACACTGCTCTCCCCTCATATAACACAGCTTTATACAGTCTGTTACCATCACCCATAGAACACAGCCTTATACAGTTTGAACTACCTCCTGCCTGATAACAGAGGGAGAGGAGGGGGAGGGCAGTGTGCATTCCTCACATCAGTTCAGGCTGTATGTATAACTGTTCATAGCAATGAGGGTGTTACAAGGAGCTTGTGGAGCCTGAAGCTGAAAGCTCTGCAGAGATAAGAAGCATGCAGGTGGCTGCAGAGATATCCTTTCCAGACATCCTTCCCCTTCCACTGCACACACAGAATGATAATGTCACAGCTCTTCAGTAAGGGGAGACACGCCTCCTGGCAGGAGAGACACGCCTACAGGGAAGAGACTCCCATCTGGATTTGAAACGGATATTAGCTCAAGTCTATGAAACCTTCAAATGATAAAACCCCTTTAAAAGACTTCTCACATTCTGGCTTCTCCCCGCGTTTCTTCTTAGATGTTTCTACATTCGGGACCTAAAAATGGCTTCTCCCGTGTGAATTCTTTGATGCATTACAAGACGCAATTTCAGGCTGAAAAATTTCCCACATGAGCACGGAAATCGCTTTTCCCTTGTGTGAGTTCTCAGATCCTGCGCAAGCCCCGACTCTTGGCCAAAGCATCTTCCACAGTCTGAAGATGAAAAGGGCTTTCATCCCGTGTGACTTTTTAGCTGTCGCTTAAAATTTGATTTGTGCCTAAATTTTTTCCCGCATTCAGAACATAAAAATGGCTTTTCCCCTGTGTGAGTTGTCATATGTTTTACAACATAAAACTTCTTCTTAAAACTTTTCCCACATTCTGAACACGAAAATGGCTTCTCCCCCGTGTGACTTCGTAGATGGTCGTCAGGTAAGCCCTCGCCAAAACACTTTCCGCATTCCGGACATAGGAACGGTTCTCTCCTGTGGGAATTCCGATTTTTCCCCAAGATCCCATTTATTGCAAAAAAGATTGTACTTCTGAACAAGAAAATGGTTCTCCCCCCGTGGGGTTTTTACAGGGTCTTAAGACCGATTTTGACAAAAGATTTCCCCACATTCGAACATAAAACGGTTTTCCCCTTAGTGTGGTTTCTGAGGGTTGGAAAAGTCTGATTTTTAGGTAAAACCCTTTTCCCACATTTACATGAATAAGCTTTTCCCTGTATGAATTCTTGGGTGATTTGCAAGATTTGTTATGGCTAAAATTTTTCCACTTCAAACAAAAAAACGGTTTTCTCCCCGTGTGGATTCTTACAGTTCCCCAAAGATTAATTTCAGTTTTAAAATTTTTCCCACTTGGGACTACAAAGGGCTTCTCCTCCGTGTGGCTCCTGAGTCTAACAAACCCTTTTGTTGCTAAAACATTTGTCCTTTTGGGGAAATGAATAGGGCTTCTTCCTGTGGGGTTTTTTCTGATGATGAACAAGTTTAATTTTTCCTGGTGAAGGATTTTTCACTTTCTGAACAGGGAAAATACTTTTTATCTCTGTAAATTTTTTTTTACTTCTACTTTAAAATTTGGGGAGATACAAGGGATCTCCATCAGAAGTTCGGGATCTTCACCTGGAAAAAAAAAAAACAACAAATTTTTTTTTTTTGCCCAAAAGGAATAAATTGATTTTTTTTCTTACCTAAAGAATTTGTTATATCATATTTTCTGATGTGATTAAAGTTTTTACTATGAGTTTTAAATAAACAGTTAAAAAGGGGGTTAAAATTTTTTATGAAAAATTAAACGTTTATATTGAAAAGTAAAAATATTTTCCCCTTTCCCTTTCCCGTGTTTTTTTTTCTTCTCTTTTGCCTCCTTATCATCTGTCATTGGACAGGAAATTCCTGGTTGGGGGAGTGCAGTAGTTTCGTGCGCATTCCTACAAGCCCAGAATCCCTTGCAGTTACAAATTTAAAACTTCTCTGCCCGCCACTTTAATCCCCTTAGCCTGTTCTTATCATTCTCAGACAGGAAAACCCCATGCCCCTGCATATCTCTTGTTTTACCCTAGCTTGCTGCGAAGGCTGTGTTTGGACAGTCACCAATCTTTTTAAAATGGTAAACGCATTTTTCCCCATCCCATAATTTTTTAAAAATGTAAAAAAGTATATAATTTGGTTCATAATTTTATTAGTGCGACATCCCCCCCCGGTTTTAAAACATCCATGATCATAAATATTGCTGTGGGGAAAAATGGCATCAAAACCCGCTTTCCTGTACACTGGATACCCTTTTAGCATCAGAGAAAAGGGGGATGATGTCCCCCAAAAAAAATTTATTTTTTTATTTTAAAAAAACGGATTTTTTTCAATAAACTGCTTTTTGAGGAAAAATTTTACCATCCAAAGGTTCTTCCAAATGGATAAAGCTGAGTTTTTTAACTCCGTAAATAAAGGCGTGTATGGTAAATTCACAATGCAAGCTCTTCCAGATTTTCGTAGTTAGGGGCATTTCTCTCCTAATTTCACAGACCTCGTTTTTACTTACGCAGTTCTCAAAATGAAATTGACTCCGCGAGGCCCCCAGCCTCTTCTTCACAGCAAAAATGTTAAACATAAACAGGTTGAGAAAAAGCCCTTAACCTATTGTTCACAAACCTAAAAACAGAATAACCCCTTCAGTGCCAACCCAAAAAAAATTTAGACAATATGTTTTCTGATTTTTTGGAGGGGGAATAGATCTGCAAAACACAAAAAGAATGTGAATCAATGGAGGAGAGGAAGGGCAAGCAACAAAAAAAAAATGAAACTTTGAGCACAATACTGCAGCTGACAAAACAGAAAAGTTGGATCTGTTTGTGTGTCGATCGGGGTTTATTCATTCTTTCCTTTATAAGGGCACGGCCGTAAAAGAGCCCCCATTTGGGGAAAATTTTTTAATGAAGCTCCTTCCCTATGGGTAAGGCGGGCATGCGTGCAAAATGCAAAGATGCAACAAAGAGAGAAAAGGCCCTGGGGGCGCGAATGAGGCAACTCTGAAGTGCGGTGATGAAGATGCCCAAAAAAAACACTTCGGGACAGGCAGGATCTTAGGTTTTTAAACTTTTTATTGTTTCCTTTTTCAAAAAGACTAAAACGGCATGTGTGGAAAAATTATATTTTTTTTTATTACTGCACTTTTACTGTCATTGGTGCAGTTTTAATAAAAAAAAACAAATTTTTCCTTTTGGGGGCAGTGATGTGTTTGTACAATAAGCAGAAATTTGTAGAAACAATAAAATAACAGCATTGATTTTTTTGTTTAGGGGAATTCAGGACTGGAAAAATTCCACCTCCAAGATCCCCATCATCCTTTTCTACAGTTTCAAGTTTCCACCCAGGATAGTGCTTCTTAGCGCAGCATCATAACAACACCCACGCCACAAATCACCACCCCCAAAAGGAAGAAAAAACCCCTGAACCACCAAGATGGGTTTTTGTGAAAAAAACTGCAGTTTAAAAAAAGAGTTATTGATGAAAAAATTCCCCAGTTTATTTAGCAACAACTCTTTTTTCCCCGTCTGACTGAGAAGCCACTTTTTCATTAATATGGTTCCACTGGACCAGGATACAGTCCCCCAATGAGCTGATGTTGCGGGGAAACTGCGGATCAAGTGTACACAGAGAAATGGAGCAATTGCAACAGTCGGGGGGGGAAAATTTTTAACCTAAGTTTGAGGGGTGGAGTAATGTCCACAATGATCCTTTTGATGTGCGAAAAAACAAAGAAGAAGGAAAAGTCTTTCCTTTGCAAAAACAACTAAACCAGGAAATGCACACACAGCAGAATACTTACAAGAATGGAGAAAAAGTATAACACATGTGAACAAAAATTAAAATTCTATTACGCTTTGGTCACTGACAATGCTGCAAAAAGACCCAAAGTAGAAGAGATTTAGAAGAGCAGGGAGGGAATACAAAGCTGCATAACTAGGTTCATGCCATTTGCTGCACCTCTTACCAAAGACTTAAGTGTTCCAGAAATAAAGGTTTAAATGTTTTGAAATTGTAAATACTTCCGTAAAAATCATTTTGCTGCGCACTTGAAAAGGAGGGGGGGAAAACCAAGAACGTTTCCCACAAGATTTTAGATGGAACTTGGGGTGGACTTTTTGAGCGTAATAAAAAAACTGGCCTATTTTGAGCATTTTGTGAAGAAAACGAGAAAAAAGATGGCATGCCCGGGGCAAAATCCTCAACTTTGGCTTAAAAGAAATTTGAACATATGCTGACTTCCGAAACCCACCCTCTAAAGTTTTAAACAAAATACAGAAAAATACTGTTTTTTGGGATGCTGTTAAAATTTTTGGGAAGGAACGATTGAAACTTAAAAACAAACTACACAGGCAAAAAAATTTACAAGCTAAACAAACAAAGGGGGACAAACTGATCCCTCATTTTTTAAAATTTTGTCAAATCCAATATCAGGGTCAAAAAACCAAAGTGCTGGGGAAAAGGGAGTTAGCTATGACATGGGATCCAGCAATCACCTTTTAATGCCAACTAAAAAAATTCAGAGCTAAGGGGGAACCATTCAAAAAATTTTTTTTGCTAAGATATTTAAGAAGGCACACCAGTAAACGGGTGGAAGTCACTTAACCTTTGGGATTTAGAGACTTTTCAAGAAATGTTTTTCACTTTTAACAGCAGTCTTCTTCGCAGGCGTTAAAAAAATTTTTTTTCCCTTTGGACCATTCTTTTAAATGAGAAATCGGTTGGGACCCAATAAAGCAGGAAAGCTTGTTTTTTTTTTCCAGATTATGAATAGGAACAAAGAAAAGTAGTGAAGATTACGCAAGTGAGCTACAGAGGACAGCAGGGACACGATTTAAGTTTTTTCATGTGTCGGCTGGGGTGACATCCAAGTTTCTTAAAAAATTTTTATATTTTTGTTTAGCCAATTAGTTTAACAAACATGGATGTTTTTTTTAAGCAAAAAAAATTAAGCTGTATTTTGTTATTTTCAGTTGAATAAACTATTTAAATTGTTTTTAAGGTCAGGATTATTTTTCTCCTTCCTAAATACAAAGAACAGTGGGTCCCAAAAATTTTAAAGATAACCCCTTTAAACTGGGGAGAAAAAAAATAAAATAAAAAGTGTTCTAAAAATCTTTATCTACTTGCTTTAAAATGCAAGAACTATTTAGGGGAGAAACTTTTGGGGTTTAAAACAAGCCTTACTGATAGTATTTAAATCGTGATTTAAAACGGATTTAAATCAGTTAGATTTTAAAAAAATCCAACCCCGCCCATACAATCATTTTTATCATAAAGCTTGTGCCTGCTGTAGATGTGTCATCCTCTCGCACCCCAAAGATTCAGGGCAGCATCTCAGACGCTTTTTTCCTTTCACCCCCTACTATAAAAAGTGCGTAGGGAGCTTTTTTTGACTGCTGCTGGATAAACTAGAGTTCCCAAAGCAAACCAATGCAAACCAATCAAAAAAATAAAAGTCTTTGACCTTTTTTTTTATCAAAAGAGGTAAAGACAGAGCACGTAATGAAAAGGGAGCTACAGTGAGATCACATGGACAACGAGTTTTCACTTTACGATAAACATCCCCCGACCCCCAGCTCTTAAAATTTCAAAAATTTCTGTCGGCACCCTGTTCAAAAGTGCCAATAAAATCACAAAAGGGGTCAATTTCTCTCTAAGTCATGGCCCCCATAGGGGGGGGTTTTCCATGAGCCGGCTTCAAAGCACACCCCGAGTCTGACAAAACACCATTGAGGGCAGAAACAAAACCCTGTGATCAATGGACGGCACAAAAAATAGAAAAAGGGGAGTAAAGGCTCTCTCAGGTTTTGCAAAGCAAAAAGGAAATAATTTTAAAAAATATTAATTACAAATTTTTAAAAAATTTAAGTTGAGACTTGACCTCTATAACAAAAAAAAAGATCCCCAGAACCCCTTTTAAAAAATGACTTTTCCAAATTTTGAAGCACATAGCTATTTTAGTGTTTTAGCCCGTTCTCCCACACATTTTTTTAGTTATTGACACCCTCCCGGACGTTAATAAATTTGCAAGAGCATTACCTTTAAAAAATCATTTTCTCGAATTAAAAAATTACACCCCACTACAGAGCCAGTCTCAACAACAATATAAGGGAAATTTCGTAGTTGTGAAAAGGCTCAATGTTTCTTTTCAGGATCTTGTGCAATCAGTACTCTACAAAAATTTGAATCGGGAAACGGTGGGGGTAGAAACTTTTATCATAGGGGCCCGGGGGAAATTTTATTTTGCAATTAAGATTTTACCCAACATTCTAGACCCATAAATTTTTTTGAAGTTTTTTTTCAGAACGGAAAAAGAAAGATCAGTGCAAATCAGAGTAAATTGATAGATTATGTAACAAAAAATTAAAAATATCCCGTTACTAAACAAGAGCCATTCAGAAATAAAAAATAAATGACCATTATTTCCGTTCAGCGGGGTAAGGGGGGGCATAGTTGTCCTTAACCGAGGTCTATATGAAAGAGAGAACTGAAAATTTTACAAAAACATGATATTTATACGGTTTTGACCGAGATCCCACACTGATTTTAAAATCCTTTTTAGATAGAGTTCTTTGGAGGTGTTTCCTGGGAATTCTTAAGGAGCCTAGAGACAAGTTGTTAGGGGAAAAAAAACCCTGTTATGGTTTTAATTCCTTTCCTTACCCAGATACACAAGGGAGTTTTCCCCCCCACCTTTCGCCGATAGTGTCAGGTATAGGCTTTTTGAACGAACGCCTAGGCCAGGGTTTGATACTAGTTCAACCATTAATTTTTATATTCGGGTTCATTAAAGTAGGGCCAACTTATTTCTAACATTAAAAAAATTCAAGTGGGAGGACTCTTGCCCATGGTGTCATGCGATGTTATAGGGTTTACCCCAGCATTCCGCAGATACGGCCCAAATCATTGTACGGTTTTTTTAATGCTACGTAATTTTTCATTTAGATAAATGTCGATATTTGGGTGGAGGTTACCAGCTATCCCCCGGGTCCAATTTTTTTTCATTTGAGGGAGTTGTTTATTTTTGCAGAGGAAGGGGAGCTCCCGGGGGAGTCTTTTTTCCCCTCTTGAAATATTTTTATGCCCATATGGGAAGAGGATTATTTTTTTGGTGCACCCAAATCCGTTCTCCCCAAATTAAAGGTGGTATGGTCTTACATAGATGCCTGCTCCGGTCTTTTTGGGGGGGGGGGACCTACTCGTCCCTCAGTTTGTACAGTTATCAAAACCAAAATACTTGTAATTTTTCAGTTACTTTTTTTTCAAATTCCCACCAATTCAATTTTTTGGATGTCACTTGTGGGGTTACAATGGAAAAGTGTGGGTTTCCCCTTATCGAAAGCTTTAGAGGTAATAATACAAATTTTACTAGCTAATTTTTTTTGTCATCCTAGTCATTTTTTTCTAAAATATTCCGTAGGAGAGTTCATTAGACTACGTGGAAATTTCACTAACGTTTAATTTAAATTTTCATTTTTAACGGAAACTGTACTAACTACAAGAAAGGGCTAAGATGGTAGATCTGGAAGCAGCCCGTAACAAAATTCTTTTTCGTGTAGGGAAAAGTTTGTTTAAAAACAAAACTTCGTAAACAGACCAAAACTATTTTCAAATGGTAACTTTCAGCACCACCCTACAGTGCGCATTTAAACAAATTGTTTTATTGTGAAAAAGCATTTGCCCTATTGGGGTATCGGAAGAACTACGAGATGTTAGAAAATAATATTAGATATGTTTCGAGAAAAGCCCCGACCCTTGGGGTCTTTTTTTTTTCGAGCTTTTCATTTTTCTTTACTCCCAGCGTTTTTTTGGCTGAAAAATAAGGTTTTTTTTGGTGCGGAATAGCAGAGTACGCTTGCGCTTTGTCAAAACTTCTAATCAATTATTTCCTATTTCTACGGGCAAACTTATTCCAATAAATTCTAAATTGTAATAGAAATTTGTCATTTATCTGGTCAGTTTTTTCAATTCAAAGTGCAATTGTGGATGCACCTTTCCCACTCAAAAAATTCGTATTAGGCGACATCTTTCAAACTCCTATGGGTGAAAATGTTTGGGGGCATCTCCCTGGTTTCAAAAAAAATTTTTGGGAACTGGAGGGGATGCAGCCATTTTCTTTTTTGGTATTGAAAGGTGACACACTCCCCCAAGGCGGGGATTGCTCGTAAAATTCTTAGTCGAGAATCCCGCTGGATCTTTGATTTTGATACTCGATCTCCAAAAGGGAAAAAATCAGACAGGATATTATGTATTACTACTAAACTCTTTTCTTTCCCCTATTTTTAAATGTTTTGCTGTTGGTATCTTAATATTGTTTTATTCTTTTCATAGCTTTTGTCATTTCTATTGGAGGAATTACAGCATGTGATTTATATAGTTTTGTATTTAAAGGAACACACGTCATAAGTCATTTGAGCTACGACTAAGAAGCCTTCCGCTTCGAAACGCGTCAGTTTGTTATCACGCATGCCTATTTTCATGCTCTTCCATGCTTGGGTGTATTACGTATCTTTTTGTATGGTTTTTATCCATTTTTGCATTTAAATAAAAACTTATTTTTAATATTATTGGTTGGTGGATATTGTAGCAGCACCTGGACTTTCCAGTTCGAACTAGGGTATAGGATGTTTTGCTTGAAGAGGCTATATATGAACATAAAATGGAAGACACACCTATTCTTTACTGTATAAGACACATGTGAAGTACATGGTGGGGGGATGAAGAAGGGTGGAACTATGCATGACCTTGTGGACCATGTGAAGTCATGATGATCACAGCCATAACACATGAGGCAGGAGGGTGCAATGAGGTCCATTTCACAAGCTATCAACTATAAGCTATAGTGGGTAAGGAAAGTATTCAGACCCCTTTAAATTTTTCCCTCTTTGCTTCATTGCAGCCATTTTGTAAAATACAAAAATTTCATTCTTTTGCTCATTAATGTACACTCTGCCCCCCCCCCCACATCTTGCAAGAAAAAAAAAAAAGAAAGTAGAAAATTTTTGCACATTTTTTAAACAAGAAAAACTGAAATATTGCATTGAATTCTGGAAGGTTTCACCTGTTCTTGTACTTTGTAAATGTAACATGGCAAATAGCACTCCCTCCCTTGTACACCCACCCATGAGCTCAAACAGCAATTTACACCCACTTATAGGGTATTGTCGAACTTAGAAGAAATTACGTAACAAATTTTGGAGTGCTTTTATTTCCAGGATTCCTTGTAAAAATTAAACATTTTCAGCTAAAATTGCAGATTGTTGGAAAAAATTATTTTTTTCTTTTTCACAGCCTAACGCTAGAAAAATGTGTGAAACACCTGTGGGGTCGATATACTCACTACACTCCTAGATATATTCCTTAAAGGGGTTTTGCCAAGAAGTAAGTTCCTTACCTAACAGGCTGATATTCCCCTCTTGAGGCTAGAAAAAAGGGGCGTTGTGTTTCTGTGTTCTCCTAGAGGGAGAAAAACTTGGAGAATCGCTTGTTGAGAAAGATCTGGGCGTTCTTGTAGATCATAGACTACAGAACAGCATGCAATGTCAATCAGCTGCCTCTAAGGCCAGTAAGATTTTGTGGGCTTTGTATTAAAAGAGGCCTGGACTCGGGGGACAAGGATGTAATTCTACCCGCTGTACAAAAGCATTGGTGCGCCCTCCACTTAGAAATATGCTGTTCAGTTTCTGGGCCCCCAGTTTATAAAAAGAGATGTAATGAGCTAGAGAGAGTGCAAAGACGAGCAACCAAACTTAATAAGGGGAATGGAGCATCTTAGAGAGAGTGCAAGACGAGCAACCAAACTTATAAGGGGAATGGAGCATCTTAGAGAAAGTACAAAGACGAGAAACCCAAACTTTTAAGGGAAATGGAGCATTTAGTTATGAGTAGAGGTTAGTAAAAATTGAACTTGTTTAGTCTTGAGAAAAGACGGCTTCAAGGGGGGACATGATTCATTTATATAAATATATAAATTGGTCCCTACAAAAAGTATGGGGAAAAATTATTTCAAGTAAAAGCCCCTCAAAAGACAAGGGGACATTCCCTTCGACTAGAGAAAAAAAGGATTCAATCTCCAAGGAGAAGAGGTTTCTTCACTGTTAAGAACTGGGGAATCTGTGGAATAGCCGCCTGAGGAGCGGGTCACAGCAGGAACAGGTGAGGGTTCAGGAAAGGCTTAGATACCTCCCTAGTAAACTAAAAGAATATTAATGCATATTTTAGCCATGTAAACCTTCATGGATCCTGGCTGATGGAGGCTCTGGGTTTCACAGAGGGGGTCTCCCCTTTGACAGTTTGGTTCTTGCCTGTGGGTTTCCAGGGCATTCACCAGTGGTGAGGCGGGCTTAACCTGTCTCTCTCCTCACCCACATTTTCTCCACCCTTGGTTGAAACTTGATGGACTCGTGTCTTCTTTCACCGTACTAACTATGTAACCTAGGGTTTAAAAAACAATTTACCCTCCTCTGTTATGTCGTCGCCATTTTTCCACCTCCCATGCACGTTCCTGATACTCAGTCTTGTAGTTGAGCAAACATTTTTTTGCTAATCCACAGGGGTGACCCGTATTGTGCACAGGAGAGAAGATAAGCTCCTAGCAGGCAGCGTTCTTTTATTTGTTCCCCAAACTGATGCGGGGGGGAGGGGGGGCTGAGCAGGGCGTCTGCATGTTTACTCAGATAATTACATTACAACCAGTGGATTCTATATACAAAAGACACAGGATCTTTTCTCTCCCACTCCCTTCAAAGCTCGTTTCATGTTCCCTGCCATCAGATAGGAAGTGCAAACAACTCAAGCATGCCAAATATCAGCTCTAATGTAAAAATGTCAGGAAACTGTTCATGTAAGGAAAGCTGTAAAAATCTCACAAGATTCACTTTTTTTAAGGACATAATATTTAGAAAAGTTATTTAAAAAACCATTTTGGAGGATCCCAACGTCAACATTAGATCGGGCCAAAACCCCTTTAAGGGGTGTAGTTTCCAATATGGGATCTTTTAGGAGTTTTTTAAAAAGTTTTTAGCATTTAGGTGTCCACAAACCTGAAATGGCGCCTAAAGAAAATCATATTGAAAATAAGACCCCAAAGTCCAGTAAGTGCTCCTCCTACTCTGAGGCTTGTGGTTGAGCCAAATAGTGTACTAGGGCCACATATGGGATAGCTCTGAAAACTGCGAATTGGGAAAAATCAACAAATTGAGTTTCATTTCCCTGGTCACATCTATCATGTTCCAGTGAATAATGGATAACATTTAAAATCTGCAAAAAAAATTTTTTGGGGGAAATTTCATCTCCACTTTGCTTTAATTTCTGTGAAATCCCAAAGGGTTTAAAAAACTTCCTAAAAACGTTTTGAATACTTTCCCCCCCTTTAACCCCGCGCCCCGTTTTTTGACGGCGGCCGGGCGGGTCGTTCGTCGAAGCGAGTCTTTTGACGTCGCTCGACTCGGGGTTTGCGGCGCCCGGGTGCCGCAGCTGCCTGGTCGGGGCTGAAACTACACAGCCCTGTCCCAAAAGCGTCCGCGGGCCCATCGGGGAGGGGGAAACCTCCGCAACCCGAGTTTTAAAAACCCTTTGTTTTGCGGCGGCGCTTTACCGCGCGCAATCAAAGGGATCCCCTGCTCTGTCGGGTGATCGGAACCCCCGGGTGCCCCGACAGAGCCCGGGGAACGGCTTCCCCACAGTCGCCCTGGGGCCTAAGTACCCCAGACCTATTGTGTAAAAAAGCCAGTGATCAGGCACACTGCGTGCTTTTGATTTCCCCTCTGTGTCAGATGACACAGTTTGCATGTATTAAACATTAGAATATGCTAATACATTACAAAAATGTAAAAAAATTTTTAAAAAAATGTTAAACAGTTCTCCTTCATGGGAAATCAAAAAAAAAGACAAAAAAAAATAAAAAGTGTAAAAATAAAAAATAAAAAAAAAAATAAAATAAAATAAATTTTAATAAAAAATAATTGTACAAAAATTTCACGCACAAAAAAAAAAAATATTTTGGGACCACACGACCGTAATAACCTGTAGAATTAAACTAACAAGTTTTTAAGTGTGAAATGTTAATGGTGTAAAAAAAAAAATGAAAAAAAAAAAAAATTTTTGGGGAAAAAAAAAAAAAAATACTGCAAATTTTTTATAAATGTACTTAAAATATTCCTTATAAAGTACAACTTGTCTTGAATAAAACGAGGGTATCCAAAATGCGTCATTGAAAAAAAAAAAAAGTTACAACTGTTTAAATGAAAAGGAGGCAAAACTAAAAAATTTCTGGTCATTAACTATTTTCAGGCGTTCGGCTTAAGGGGTTAAGGGGTGCGTTGTAATGGAGTCATTTAGGGGCATCTAACATGAGGCCCCCCCAAAGCCACGTCAAGAATGACTGGGCCCTAAAAAAATTTATGTTGGAAATTTTCTTAAAATGTGAAAAAAGACATACATTTTAAGCCCCTAATGTCATAAAAAAACACATTTAAAAAAATATGCGAAACCTGCATAGACATATGGAGAATGCTGTCCTAAAAAATATTTTTAGTGGAATACCGAATACTGAGTATAAGCCAGTTTTTCAGCCCAAAAAATGGGCTGAAAATGCACCCGGCTTTCTCGAGTCACTGTCGGCGCTCGGGGGCTGCGATGGCCCGAGGCTGACAGGGACGCTTTTTGTTATATGCGACTCCTCAGGGAGCGCATATAAATGAAGGGGCCGAGTGCGCGACAGTGTCCGGGCGTGCGCTGGCCCGGGCACTGCAGCGATCTCCTACCTATTTGCGACTCCTCCGGCACGATTAGGTAAGGGATCCCCCCCGCAGGGCACAGAGCGAGCGCTCCGTGCTCC
>JAODAL010074253.1:0-14438 GCA_025379985.1 Phyllomedusa bahiana
CAAAAATCAACCCCACGGGGTGGGCTCAGGCACCCCAGTCCAACACTGTATGGAGTGGGCACAGGTCGGAAAAATGGACCAGTAGGGACTCTGTGTACAGATTGCCAATGCAAGAAATTTCCCAGACATCATTTTATGTGTGACGAGGGTTAAGGATCCAATGGATACGCTGCATCGTGACGGTTCTTGTCTGCATTAGCTGGCTGACGAGCCACAGAACTTGCTTCTGACTCACCTACAGATTTCAGCCTCTAAATCATAAAACATAAGAAGTCATACATATATTACAATAAAAACATGTACATTTGCTAAAATTGTTATTTTAGGCTGTGTCATGGGCTTCTTCATAAAGCAGCTGTGAAGTTATAATGGACCCAATTTATTTATGGTAACCCAGGATAAAGTTCCTCTTACCATTAAGAAAACAGATTCCTAGATTGAAATAAAAATTACTATTGGGAACAGAGCCTTATAAAACTATTTCTAGACATTTCCTTTAACATCTATAATACTAGCAAAATAATACATTTTATTAAGCAAATCCAAGGGCGGCATGTAGGAAATTTGGCGTGTAAACCCCAAATTTCATGCACATTATAAAAGCATAGAATGCTCCTGATTTATGAACCCACTCTACAGCGGGTCAAAATTCAGGGCACCCCCTTAGCACTAGGGTGACATTTCTGGCTCAGGTAAACCACTTTGAAAGTGCTCTACCTGCTCCAGCAGTAATGTGCCTAGAATTGCTGTAACAAAGCTATAAATCTAAAGCTTCAAATGGTTATAGTGCGCCCCGCCTGCCGCTCTGGTGCTGCTTTCGCTCTGTAATGCGCCTAATAATGGTGTTCAGGAGGCATTTCAGTGAAACAAATGGAGTTGCCTGATGTCGGGCTGAAAATGTGCCAGACTTCTGGTGCAGCCCTGTTCATACATGTTCCACCAAATTCACACCTGATGCCACTAACTTAGCAAAAGACTGCTGCAGTGAAAAAAGACAAATTAAAAGGACATTGACATCTTTGACTTAAAATTTGTTTTATTGTTCATCTGCTTTCCTAAGGCAAAATAGAGCAAGTTTCTAAATAATCTTGGTTAAAAATCTTCTACTGTGTTGCTACTGTAAGTTTGTGTAAGTCCTTCACCTGGCTGACTGTCCTGCTGAATCTCCAACAAATATGTCAAGCTCTGCACCTGCGTCTGACAACTCCCTCCCTCCTTTTTCTCAATGTTAGAGATACGAGGAAGGGAGACGAGGAGGTTGCACACAGCAGATCAGATCATGTAAAGAGTGGAAAGCATCCAAGAAGGGCAGCTCACAACAGACTGCAAAAGGTTAGCTGGTGAGACATGTTGGGGAGGTCAGACATGACATTTTAACTTGTGATTTTCTACCTCTTTTCTACTGTGTTACCCGCTGCAGAGGGTCTCACAAGAAAACCTTATATGTTTCATGTCCATCAGTTTTAGGGAGACGCCCAAGTAAGAGTTTTGGATTCCTTTTTGAATTTAGAAAATCACTGTATGACAGGGTTTTCCCCGCTAACAGGTGGTTTTTCCCCCCAGACTTGATAATGAAAGGAGTTTTTCCTTCAAATTAGAAAGGGACAATTTGAGAGGTTAGATTCGGGTTTTTAATAGTGGTATCGGGTTAAGTTTTTTAACTGAATAAAAGTTTTTTTTTAAGCTTTATAGATTGAGAATGAAGGTTTTAAAGTTTGTCTATGGCAAAATAGTAAAATAGTCATTAAAAGTCCTCTTTTTTCCCTTTGAGTTTCCCCTTTTTTTTGGGGAACTATTGGGAAGGAGAGCACACACAAGGAGGAATCATCGGGCTGTTTTTACATCTGTTAGAGAAGAATAATATCAACTGACACCAAATTAAATCCTTTTTTATATAGCACAAAAAGAGTATTTTTTTATTATTATTAATAATATTATTCAGAAGGAGATCCAATACATTGGGTTTTTGAAAAATGATGTTTGGGCAACAAACTTATCATAAATATCCTGGTATTCCAAGAAAAAGATTCAAAATATGGAATTTCCTTTACCTTTAACCCCCCCCAAATAGTTTAAAGTCAGGTAAAAGGACTCTGTTGCTGCATGTTAGGCACCCATTCACCAGCTAAACGATTAAGCAAAATTTCTGTTCAAGGGGGACTAAGGCCTTTCACACGGTTTTTTAAGCCGTAATTTGGGGCCGGATTCGCCGCAATTTCGGTTGAATAAGGGGCGGGGGCGCGCGCGGGCGGTGCCCCCAGCCCCCCTAGCTTTCATTTCCGGGGGACGTACGTGCCTGGAAATGTGCATGTCACTTTTTTCCCCCCCCGGCGGATTGGGTCTTGGAGGAGTGACGGGAAACCATTCTCTATGAGAAAAGTGGATTACCCTAATGACAGGGACGGGTTGGACCCGTACTGCAGCGCAAATCCGGCGAGCAGTACGGCTCCAATCCGCACCCAAATAAGCCGTGTGAACATGGCCTAAGGGTGACATATATGAACTTGTCGGCAACTGGACAGTTCTACATTTGTTTTTAAGTCTATGATCTGACAGTATGTATGAAAAAGTGTTATTTGCCAAACAATGGCGCATAGAGTGTTAGTGTTACAATATTACACATAATTGGTATTGCCGTGCCTGTAAAAGTCCGATCTATTAAAAAACACTGAAACAAGGCCATACTCAAAGCTCAAAGGCTGGACTGAAACTGAACGCAGAAAGGAGGCAACACCAGCCCCCATGTTATTTAGGAAAAATAAACAGGTGCAGCTGATTGCTGAGCAGTAGCTCACACTCCCCACCGCTAGGGGAACAACCAGACTGCACATTAAATTGACTTTTTATTCACACACTATGCAGAAAAGCCTTTGTATTGTATTTATTTGGACACCCCAAAAGTGCTGGGCAGCCCGTTACTGGCACCCGTTTATCGTTTTATCTATATTCAATTATAATACTAGCAACCACCTCCCTCATACATTGAAGGTGTGTGAGTGGTTATCTTACTGTTATTTCTGAATTTGTGCAGTCTCCCAATGTATTGTACTGTGGCTTTTCTGCATACTGTGTGAATAGATGTCAATTTAATGTACAGTCTGGTTGTTCCCCTAGCGGTGGGATGTGTGAACTACTGCTCAGCAATCAGCTGCAAATGTTTATTTTTCCTAAATAGCATAGGGGCTGGTGTTGCCTCTTTGCTGGGTTCAGTTTCAGTCCAGCCTTTGAGCTGTGAGTATGGCCTTGTTTTAGTGTTTTTGAGAAATTAATGTCCCATTTTTCCTGTAATCCGATCTATTAAACTACAACATAATTTATCCCATATGGTAAACTCTGTAAAAGTTCAAAAAATGCCATCGTCAAAGTTGCATATTTTTTGTTGGTCAATTTCTGTCCCTCAAAGATTGTAATGAAAAGTGATCAGAAAATTGCATATATCTCAAAATCAGTACCAATAAAAACTATTCTTCAGTTCACAAAAAAGAGCCCATAGACTGAAAAACAAAGTTAAGTCGCAAAAAAAGGTGCTGCGATGCAATGACGTAATTGCACCACTGCCTGTACTAAGTCTTAAGCTTTTCGCTAGGCTTCATGATGGTCTGGACCGGATGAAGAAAGAAAAGTGAGAACAACTCATCAGAAAAGACCTCACCTGTGAGTCCCTAAATGTAACTGCCCTTTAATCACTTATATTTCTACAGAACCTGTGTACACTGGTACCTTTCACTGTATGGTCACTGTATGGAGGTAATATACAGTCTGCAGAACTTTTGTACACTGATTTCTACCACTATATGGTCACTATATGGAGGTAATATAAGGTCTGCAGAGCATGTGTGCACTGGTGTCTACCACAATATGGTCACTGTATGGTGGTTGTATACAGTCTGTAGAGCCTGTGTACACTGGTGTCTACCAGTATATGGTCACTGTATGGTGGTGCCATACAGTCTTGGGAGCCTGAGCACATTGTTATCTACCACTATACAGCCAATGTATGGTGGTATTATACAGTCTGCAGAGTATGTAGACACTGATATCTACCATTATATGGCCACTGTATGGAGATAATATACAGTCTGCAGAGCCTGTGTACACTGTTATCTACCCATATTGGTCACTGTATGGTAGTAATATACAGTCTGCAGAGTCTGTGTACACTGATATCTACCATTATATGGTCACTGTATGGTGGTAGTATACAGTCTGCAGAGCCTATGTACACTGCTATCTACCGCTATATGGTCACTGAATAGTTTTAATAGTGGTCTTAGTGTAATGGTTTATATTCAGTAACAGTAAGATGGTATTATTCAAACCGTCTATGGTGGCAAGATGTGGTCTTGATGCTGAGGTATTATTTAGACCTTATATTGTTGTTATTGGTATTATTGGTCTTGGTATATTGATTTGGTCAGTAACAGTATGGTGGAAATAGTCACCATGTGGTATTGATATGTGGGGTATAATTTTTTCTTTGTATATTGTTGCTATTTGTAATAATGGTCTTGGTATACTGGTTTGGTACGATTTACTATATAGTGGTGACATGCATTGATAATGTGGCCCTTGTATACTTACTGAACCACCGAATACAGATAAATGTCAATTGAACAGTTCAGCATAAACTCCAACAAAAACTAAACTCATAAAACAAAAGGCACAATTGCATTTTTTCTTGTTCACTCAACAACATTTTTTTTATTTGCGAGGAGGGAGGGCAAGAAGGAGCAGAAACTTTGGTACATTTTTTTTATTTGCGAGGGGGGGGGGCAAGAAGGAACAGAAACTTTGGTTGTAAAACTTGTTTTTCTTGGGCCCCATTTTAAAATGAATTCATCTCCCCTGTCAGGAAAAAGAACCTGTTTTAAAAAGATTGGTCAACAGATGGGGGGCCTCAAACTAAGTTTTGCCCTGGGCCCATGACCCCATTTTTTCTACATCTCCCTGCATTTCCTCAGAGGAGCAGGTGTGGACTTGTGAGATAGTGCAGGAACATACGTAATTAGATATTGTCAGGGTTTCTGCCGGGTCCCTGCCTTGGACGCGGCCTTCCGTCCTGCCTTTCCTGCTGGGGCCCCCTGTGCGGGGGGTCCCAGCACCCTGTTTTTCTGCATTTACTTCCCGCCTGTCCATTTTTTTGCTTCCGGGGTTTCCGTGTGCACTTGCCTCCTAAGGCGTGCGTGCGCGCTTCCCCCCCATTTTAGTTTCCTGTTCTGTGCACCTTCCTCTTCACCCCTCCCTTTGGGCTAAAAGGAAGTTTTTTCCTACTTTGGGTCAGTTCATTGCGTCGTTGCTGTGTCCTGCTTCCACTTGAGGCCTCCCAGCATCTCATCTGCTGTTTGAGCCTTTAAAACCCCTGAGATGGGGTCGGGGTTTTTGGTCATCTGAGCTCCTGGCCGTCCGTCCGTCGTTCTGTGTCTCCGATCCTCCCCTGTTCCTGTTCTGTTGTGCTCTCCTGTTTTTCGTTTTCCCCCTGGTCTGTACCGATGTGTTACCCGCCCAAATTCCCTGCCGACCTGTGGTGTATTGTACTTTAACCCTCCTGTATCCTGCTGTTTTTCCTGAGTGGGTTTTACCTGCCCGCTATTTCCCTATGCCCCCTTGGGGTTCCTTCCTGTACCCCCTGTCACCGGGGTAGCCACTCGGGGGTTGACCTGGGGGGTTCCGCACCAAGTCCACCCCGTTTTGGGGGCTCTGGCAAGCCCGGGGGCCCCTTAGACCCACCCCCGGGCGGGGTCCTCCAGCCCCACCTCCCCGGGTGATCACAGAGGTCCCCCACGGGAGGCTGCGGTCGACGCTTCGGGGTACGTCCATGGGCGCCGCCTGTTACAGAAATGAACTGACCATGGATCCCCTGGGGTGACCCTCCCCTTCTCTAAGTGTCTGCACCCCAGGGCCCTAGCTCAGGGTCCACCCAACTTACGTTTGGCCTAGCTCGTTCCAAAGCCCGATTTACTTTTGGCCTGGCTCTTTTCCCAGCCCAGACTTATTTGGGCCTGGCCAGGGTCCCCCCCAGGTTTACTTTTTGGCCTAGCTCATGGCCAGCCCAGAGCTTACGTTTGGCCTAGCTCATGGCCCACCCAGAGCTTCGTTTGGCCTAGCTCATGTCCCCCAGAGCTTACTTTGGCCTAGCCGGGTTTCCAGCCCAGACTTAGTTTGGCCTAGCTCTGGTCCAGCCCAAAGGCTTACTTTGGGGGCCAGCCGGTCCAGCTAACTTCGTTTGGCCTAGCTCATGGCCACCCCCTGTTACTTTTGGCCTAGCCATGGTCCGCCCAAGCTTAGTTTGGCCTAGCCATGGTCCCCCAGACTTCGTTTGGGCCTGCTATGGTCCAGCACAGACTTACGTTTGGCCTAGTCAGGGGTCCACCCCAGAGCTTACTTTTGGGCCTTTCTCTGGCCAGCCCGGGTTACTTTTTGGCCTAGCTCATGGCCCGCCCAGAGCTTACTTTTGGGCCTAGTCATGGTCCAGCCCTGAGCCTTCTGAGCCCCCCTGGCTTTACGTCCCCCCCTGAGCCTTCTGAGTCCCCGGGGTTAGGGCCCCCGCCTGAGCCTTCTGAGCCCCTTGGTTAGGGGCCCCCCTACCTTCTGAGTCCCCCGTGGCTTACGGCCCCCCCGGCCTTCGAGCCCCCGGGCTTCGGTCCCCCCCCTGACCTTCGACCCCCTTTGGGGGTTTACGCCCGCCCGGGGTTCCCCCCCGTTTTTGGGCCTATCCCCCCTTTGTTCCTTTTTGCACCCCTTTTCTGGTTTTTCCCCATACTGGTATTAAAACTGTATTTGGGTTTTTGGGGGTTCCCCCCCGTAGAAGTTGGGGGCCCCCCGGCCTATGGGGAAATTTGCCATTCTGTGTTTTGGGAGGGGGGAAGGGGGGGGCTTTGAGCGGGGGGGGGGCTGTCACGGTTATGCCGCGGTCCCTGCCTTTTGGGCCCCTCGGCCGTCCTGCCTGCCAGTCTCTGCTGGGGCTCCCCGTCAGGGTCCCCCAGCCCGTGTTTGCTTTTTAAATTCCGTCCGTCCAGTCTTTTTGCTTCCGGGTCCCGTTGGCATGTGCCTCCCAAGGCGTGCTGGGGGCAGCTTCCCGCCTATTTATAGGGGTTTCCCGTTCTGTGCACCTTCCTCTTCACCCTGACCTTGGGTATAAAAAGAAGTTTTTTGCCTTTCTCTGGGCATTTTATTGCGTTGTTTGCGTGTCCAGTGCTTCCATCTTGAGGGCCCTTCCGCATCTCAGGTCGCTGTTTGGCCTTTAAACCCCTGAGTGCTGGTCCCGTGCTTGGGCATTGAGCCCTGGGCCCCCGTCCCGTGGTCTGTG
Organism: Phyllomedusa bahiana; assembly: GCA_025379985.1. Classification (NCBI taxonomy): domain Eukaryota; kingdom Metazoa; phylum Chordata; class Amphibia; order Anura; family Hylidae; genus Phyllomedusa; species Phyllomedusa bahiana. The sequence continues at coordinate 7,307 of JAODAL010074253.1, forward strand.
TCCCTGTAAAACCCGCGTTTTCCGTTCTGTATGTGCTCTCCTTTCCTGCCGTGTTCCCCGGCTGTACCTGATGGTTACGTCCGTTCCTGCCCGTATCCTGTGGTGCTATATGTACTTTTAAAACCCCCTGTATCCTGCTGTGTTCCGATACTTTTTCGCCCGTTTTTCTCCTAGTTCCTGTGTTTTTGACCCCCCGCACCGCAGGGGCCATCGGGGTGTGCCGGGGTCCCCACCAAATCCTCCCCCTTTGCGGCGGGGTCTGGCGAAGACCCGGGCCCCTTGATCCCCTCCCCGGGGTGGCCCCCAGTCCACCTCGCCTGCGGTGATACAGAGGTCCCCCCCCAGAAGTCTGCGGTCGGGCTTTTGGGGACTCAACGCGCCCCACTGTTTTCGATATAGTAGATAGGGTTTTTTTGGGTGTGAAGCATCAGAGATAAAAAAAAAAAATTAACTAAGTGAGCGTGTATCAAGGGGGCCCTATTATGTGGTGGGAAAATAGCAGGACCAAGAAAATCTTGCAAAAGCTTTCGATTGTTTTACTACTTAACTAAACTCCACATTGAAGCCTTTGTTGTTTTGCTTGCAGCACCTCAAACAAATCCTCAAAGGTTTCATCCCTAGCATCAAATTTCCTGAAAAGAAATTAAAATAAATAAAAATTCCCTCTGAAATTAAGTTAATTTACCACTCGCAGAGAACTAAGGACCTCATGTATGAAAACTGTTGTCAGAGAAAATATAGGCTTAAGTGATCTCTCTATTATTCACTAAGTTTTAAATGTTAATATTTCTAAGACAGAAGATTTAGGAATTTGTTTTCCATCCTTGATCTGCATAACATGTTTAGCCTTAATTTAGTTATAGATGTAATAAACATTTTACTTTTTCAGTCTTAAATTAAATTGTTCATAATTTCCAACAGACTCAAGAGGTTTATCAGTTATCAGCCAACCTATTCTCTCACTGGTTGGTTTTTGTCCTTCCAATTTCTATTCACTGATAATACACATTTGTTTATATATGTATGGTGACTGGGTTGATTGCTATAACATTCCATTACTTAATTTCCAGAACCCTTAATTAATTAATTAGCTACCCCTGACAATAAACAACCTGTTTTCCTTGTATTAGCTATTCAAATCAATGGTTAGCTAAGCTATTTTTCTTGTTTTAATCAAAGTAATTACAGTATTACTTATGCAAATGTATGTTGATTACAAGTAACCAATTGTATTGCAAATTGCAAATTCTAATTAAAAATGTGACCTAATGATGATGATTTTAATGTTGCCACACCTCCAGATCAGCCTAGAGAAAAACATGATTCAGAGGCAATTTTGCTTCTAAATCAACATGATGTCAGGCGTCAATCTTCCAACATAATGCGCATATGTCCACTCTAATTTGGAAACCTGCACAATGAGGACTAAGTTGCAGGCGTCAAGCGACAACAAAATGGTGTCCTTGAGGGTGGTGGGCAGTGGGCCAGGTGGGATATATCCAAAAACTGTGAGGACCATCAGATGAGAATGAACAGATAAAAATGCTGGCTAGCAAGGTTAGTTGTTGAGGAGTTGTTGAAAGGCAATGAAGTGAGAACATTTGTACATTTTTCTTCTTAGTGAAAAAAACATAAATAATACTGTGGATATACACTCACCGGCCACTTTATTAGGTACACCTGTCCAACTGCTCGTTAACACTTAATTTCTAATCACCATCACATGGCGGCAACTCAGTGCATTTAGGCATGTAGACATGGTCAAGACAATCTCCTGCAGTTCAAACCGAGCATCAGTATGGGGAAGAAAGGTGATTTGAGTGCCTTTGAACGTGGCATGGTTGTTGGTGCCAGAAGGGCTGGTCTGAGTATTTTAGAAACTGCTGATCTCCTGGTATTTTTTAACGCACAACCATCTCTAGGGTTTACAGAGAATGGTCCGAAAAAGAAAAAACATCCAGTGAGCGGCAGTCCTGTGGGCAGAAATGCCTGTTGATGCCAGAGGTCAAAGGAGAATGGCAGACTGGTTCGAGCTGATAGAAAGGCAACAGTGACTCAAATAGCCACCCGTTACAACCAAGTAGGCAGAAGAGCATCTCTGAACGCACAGTACGGCGAACTTTGAGGCAGATGGGCTACAGCAGCAGAAGACCACACGGGTGCCACTCCTTTCAGCTAAGAACAGGAAACTGAGGCTCCAATTTGCCAAAGCTCATCGAAATTGGACAGTAGAAGATTGGAAAAACGTTGCCTGGTCTGAGTCTCGATTTCTGCTGCGACATTCGGATGGTAAGGGTCAGAATTTGGCGTCAACAAACATGAAAGCATGGATCCATCCTGCCTTGTATCAACGTTTCAGGCTGGTGGGGTGGTGTCATGGTGTGGGAATATTTTCTTGGCACTCTTTGGGCCCCTTGGTACCAATTGAGCATCGTTGCAACACCTTGTGGAATCTATGCCACGAAGAATTGAGGCAGTTCTGAAGGCAAAAGGGGTCCAACCCGTTACTAGCATGGTGTACCTAAAAGTGGCGGTGAGTGTATATATATATATATATATATATATATATATATATATATATAATATATATATAATATATATATATGAGAATCACTTATGGAGTAGATTGAAGACTGCATTGGCGATACCACCCGCCATACCAGTAGAGTAGAAGGGACCGATACTCTACTTGGGGAAGGACAGGCAAAAGAAAAGTTCAAATTATTACATTTTTGTAGGGAGTTAAGTTTCTTTTCCTGGACCAGGACCAGTACAATGGGAAATTTTTAAAACACCAAGAATAGAAAAGAAGGGACAGGGCCTTGAAGGAGATAGTCACGTATCACTTAGGCTCCTGATAGATTGATAATTAATCTATTGTCATCTGAGTTATCCAGACTCAATATACCACCAATCTACATCCCATGGGATTGGTGGTATATTGCAGAACCAAATATTGTTTTCTAGACTGTCTGTATGAGGGAGCGGCTGCCACCTCGTTGGTTTTTTGCACTCCGCCCACCTGAAGTGTAGAGGTCTGAACAGGCCCTAATGGGAGGTAATGTTAGTGTAGGTTCGAACCTGTATTGAGATCCCCTTGCTGATTGGGAGGTGGCTTAAGCAGTTTTGATCAACGATGTGAACTAAGAACCTCAAAAAAATTTGTGTATCATAAGTAGAGGAAGTGCTTTTCAAAATTAGTCAGAGGCGATGATTAAATGTTCTCCCACGCTTTGAGATGTAGATTGGTGGTATATTGAGCCTGGATAACTCAGATGGCAATAGATTAATTAGCAATCTATCGGGAGCCGAAGTGATGCGTGGCTATCTCCTTCAAGGCCCTACCCTTTCTTTTCTATTCATGGTGTTTTAAAAAGTCCCCATTGCGCTGATCCAGGAAAAGAAACTTATCTCCCCGCAAAACCGTAATAATTTGATCTTTTCTTTTGCCTGTCCTTCCCCAGGTAGAGTATCTGTCCCTTCTACCCTACTGATATATATATATATATATATATATATATATATATATATATATATATATATATATATATACACACACACACAAATATCAACAGCACACTATTAATATTAAAAAACTATCAAAAGGCACATAGCAATTTTTGGAAAAGCACTGCTGCTACTTATGATACCCGAAAAGTTTTTGAGGTGCTTAGTGTATATATATATATATATATATATATATATATATATATATAGATAGATAGATAGATAGATAGATAGATAGATAGATAGATAGATAGATAGAAGAATCAGTGATGGAGTAGATGGAAAACTGCATTTACCAGTAGGGTAAAAGGGACAGATACTCTACCTGGGGAAGGCTCAAGATACCACCTATCTACATCCCAAAGCGTGGGAGAACATTTAAGCATCGCCTCTGACTTATTTTAAAAGGCTGTCAGCTAATTTAAGCTGTTTACTGGCAGCGTCCTTACTGCGGTCCGCATGGCCATAACTTATTGAAGAGATGTGGAAAGGGACTTGAGAAAAGAAAGAATTTAGTGCTAGATTAGAACATCAAAAAGAAGAATAATTTATGGCCAAGAGACCATGCTCCTGTTTGGAAACTGTTCATGTCCCTTTATTGGGCTGTTGGGGAGATACACCATCAGAGTCTACTAGTACCAGTGAAAAGACCAGATCTGTTGTAAACTTTGAACCATCTGGCACTGCACAAAAATAGACTTGTCCCATGCAAAATGAAGAAGTAAAAAAGCAAAAATTTTACTCTGATAAAAGACTATTTTCACCAGAATCAGAGGATGGGGGAAGGGAATCTGCAAACAATTCCTTTTACCTCCTCTTTGAGCCACAGACACTTTCCATGGGTTATCAATCATTGACACAAAGCAGAGGTGCTCCTCCCCAGATGATGTTGATGTCCAAGGGAGCCCTGGAAAATACCCTATGTGATAGGAGTCCAACTATAGAACAGCCTGATGATTTTGATCAACTGGACAAGGAGTTCATGGAGTCCATATAATTCAATGACAAAACAAGTAAAACTACAGAGATTAGTTTTCTTTCTTAAACTGAAGGGAATCACCAGTTTTGTCCATGTGTGTATATGTTATGTAAACTTGCCGACGCGTTTCGGGTCACGTGACCCTTACTCATGGGTCATGTGACCCGAAACGTGTCGGTGAGTTCTCTGCAATAGCCCAGAACTGGCAGTCTCTCTACCATGTACCTTGGATTTTAAATTTGTTTAATAAAGAAAGAAGCTATGAAGCTTTTCAATTGAGCCCGGTCTGCATCTGCTTTCATATGATGGACAGTTCAAGTCTTTGAGCTGGTTCACAACCAACATTTTTTGCCGTTTGTTAATCATTGTGTTTGGGCGAACACCCGGAACCGTGCTCCTGCTCTGACGAGAGAGTTACAACAACAGGTGAGCTGCTTCAACGTTTATACATGTGATATCTCCAGAACAGGGGTCCACCCCCAAAACTCTTGTCTTGGTTTGTGCCATTATGCTATTATGATTGGTAAGGTAATCACCTATAGACGGCTCTTTCGATTGACTTCTGTGAGGTTTCTGAACACAGCCGACCATACATCGTATCAGTACAGGATAAGTAATGTAATGTATGTACACAGTGATTGCACCAGCAGAATAGTGAGTGCAGCTCCTGAGGATATTACAGGATGTAACTCAGGATCAGTACAGGATAAGTAATATATGTACAGTGACTGCACCAGCAGAATAGTGAGTGCAGCTCTGGAGTATAATACAGGATGTAACTCAGGATCAGTACAGTAAAAATTAACGTATGTACAGTGACTGCACCAGCAGAATAGTAGTGCAGCTCTGGAGGATAATACAGGAGGTAACTCGGGATCAGTACGGATATGTAATGTATGTAAACAGTGACTGCACCAGCAGAATAGTGAGTGCAGATCTGAGGATAATACGGGATGTAACTCAGGCTCAGTACAGATATGTAATGTATGAACACAGTGACGCACCAGCAAAATAAGTGAGTGCAGCTCTGGGTATAAAAACAGGAAATGTAACTCTGGATCAGTACAGGAAAAAATAATGTAATGTATGTAAACAGTGACTGCACCAGCAAATAGTGAGTGCAGCTCTGGAGGATAATACAGGATGTAAACTCGGCTCATTTACAGGATATGTAATGTATGTACACAGTAAACTGCACCACAAATAGTGAGTGCAGCCTGGAGTATAATACAGGATGTAACTCAGGATCAGTACAGGATAAGTTATGCCACATATTTCCAAGGTTACTCAACTTTTAATAGTTAGAAATTATATACTGTATGTGTATGGAATTCTGCACATTTTATAAGCACATAAGCAGACATACATACCCACTAGGCGCATCTGAAACATGGTTTTCTGGCCTGCAATTAAAATAAAATGAAAAATTATACTCGTTTCTTAACCCTTTTTGAATGCAGAGCAGAGAAGCTTTGTGCAGCTCTGGAGTATAATACAGGATGTAACCATACAGTACAGAATAGAAAGTTTTAAAACAGGACTGCACCAGCAGAAATATGGGGCACCGAAGTAAATACGGGATGTAACTCAGGATCTTACAGGATAATAATAATTACACAGGACTAAACCAGCAGAATGTGAGTGCACCTGAGAATAAACAGGATCAACTCAGGATCATACGGGATAAAATGTATTAACACATGACGCACCAGAAGAAAGTGGTGCAGCTCGGGATGTGCAGTTCCACAGCAGTCAGCAGAAACAGCTTTTTCCTGTAGCATTTCCCCGCAACACTCGAGCTTCCCTAATTTCAGCGGCAGCTTCCTGCTTTTGGGGGAGCTTACGCGGGAAAAGGGGGAAAAACAGCAAAAACCCCCCGGGCCCCCAGAAGGTGGTGGGGGGTCGGGATTCCGCAACCAGCCCGTGCAGCTCGGGGTAACGGCATCAGAACAAAGGAAAACAGCTAGCAGGAAAGAAGCAGTAAGATACAGCACCCCCCTGCACCCACAGGGAAAAGGTGAAGGACGTGGGTCCAAACTCGCTTCCGCAAAGGCAAAAAAGGGTAAGAGGAGAGAAAATCCCCTCAGCGTAAGGGAGAAGATCACGCCCCCACCCCCCCCCCCCCAGGCATGCAGGGAGGGGAGGAAAAAACTAATGGAGCAAGGGGGTGACTCATCAGGGAGCAGAGGAGTGGAGGAGGGGGGGGGGTGCCGCAATGAACCACCAGTTCTCTCCAGCCAAGCCACAAGCCACCGTAAGGCTGCAAATTCGGGAACAGGCCCTAGTGCCCAACAGCAAAAACCCCCCACCACCCAGTAAGAAGCAGCCAAAAGGGTAAAAGGGGAAAGAAAAGCCAGCACCCGGGGCAACACCCCAAACACAGCAAAAAAATGTAAATCCAAACCAAACCGGACAGTCCTGACCTGAAGTGGGATGAGGGGTGAGGCAATCCGGGGGCCCCCCCCAACACTTTTTTCTCCAGGGTTGCAACCTACCTCATAGGTATAGACACAGGGAAAGGGGGATCGTCCTGCGCGGAGCGCAACGGGAAAACAATGCCTCCAAGAATGCACCCAAAAAAAAAAACAGAACTGAAAAAAGAGATGAGGAGGGTGAAGAAGTCTGAAATACCTGGAAGAGGGGAAC
>JAODAL010074254.1:0-14438 GCA_025379985.1 Phyllomedusa bahiana
TTTTCGTATTATAACAATCACCCCATTAATAATCATTAATAATCATCTTTACTGGTCAGTACTAAAAACACACCTCTAATTATTCTAACTATTCCTAAGCTCTGGTTAGTATGCATGACATAAGGAGTTTGAGATATCTAAAGTTCAGTAGTTCTGCTGCGTATGACAGAATCACAGAAAGGTTCATCTCTCTAACCTTTCTTCTTCTAAACATCTATACTGGACATTAGGATATGTCCATCGCAACTCAACACAAAGTAACAATTGTCGATATTTATAAGGCGACAATGTCTGATATTCCACCACAACACCACAAGGACACAGAAGCTTCATGGAAAAATACTGATCATTAGAGAAACTGCCAACTTTAACCCTTACAGAATTCTAGAATTTCTGAAAGAATTAATATCCATGTCAGCCTGTTCCGAGGTAAGCGCAGATCTTTGAGGTGGGTCCTACACCTATCACTCTGTGACGGCATATCCTATCAAACACACCTTTACGCCTTAGAAGCTAAAAAACAAAACCCCTAAACCCAGTATAAGATCAGGGTTAGGGATAGTTCCGAACCTGAATTTTTTTCACAAGTTTCGTCAAACCAGTTTTGAATTGAGCAGGGCCTTATCTGAGCCACAATAGTCACAACCAGAACTAAAAAAATAATGTGTTCCATAACCCGAACAATGAATTATGAAGAAAATAAATAACTCAAATCCAAGATAGAATTTATGCTTTCTGTTCATTCTTCCTTCCAAGAGACAGAACAAAAAGTGTCCAAAAAGTTGTCTGTCCCCAAAATGATACCGATTAGTAACTCATCCTTGAAAGATCTATTACTAAACAACTCAATGCATAGAAAGATTTAAAAAAAATGATGACTCTCGGGAAACGTCAATACAAAGACAAATGACTTGGAGAAGAAAAGTGAAGTACAACATAAAAAAACTATATAAATTTTGCTATAACCTCCTAAAGATTCCCAGCCAGTTCAAAAGGATGGTTTTCCTACTGTGAAGATTAACCCTTTATTATTCCCAAATATTATCACCAGCCTCACAGCTCCATTCAGTCATATTACATCATCATTGCTATTGTTTTGGCCACAACTTTAACTAAAGTTTATCATCTTTGCAGGATGCTTTCCAGCCCAGTGATTGTGAGGGAGGATGGGGTCATAGTACTTTGAGTGATGTTCCTAGAAGGTGCCGGGTAGACCACCTGATCTAATTGTATGAATGTGACCAATAGACCGCTGACTCGTTTGGTGCTGTATATCAGGGGCATGACCAGAAATCAAGCGGTCCCATAGCAAAATTTGGAAAGTAGCCCCATTCCACCAGGTCCTTCTTCTGTAGCAAATCCAAAATATGGGATGTTCACTAATTATTTAGGTCTCCCTCCTGAATGATCGGCACATGAATGGTTGCCCATTAGTGCTTACACATCTGTGTGACCTTCCATATATAACATTGTGGCCAGTGGTATCATTAGCATGTGGCATCCAGGACTGCTGTCCTGAATTATTGGTCCATTGCCCTGGATATTTGAAGGGGGTTAGGTGAGTATTAGGTTTTAATTTTGGATGCCCAAAGGTGACCATTATCATTGTGTTGGGACCACCTAGAGAAAGTGTCCATTCTATGGGGATAAGTATAAAGGGGTTTTCTCATCATACACTTTTGCAGATTTGAGCTGTTGATATATCTTACAGCTTCAAATCCAGGGGCGGGTCTCTCTTCCCGGTAGGCCTGTCTTTCCTCCCAAAAGGGTTTTCCCTTCCCTCACAAAAAGACGGGTGACATCATCATTCTGGTGACAGGGGAAGAGAAAAGGATGTCACAACTCTGCAAACCTCCTGAAAATTGGTCCAATTTCTAAAATGCCCTCAGAGCTTCCCCACCCCCCATCAAAAGCCCCCTTTTTAACCAGAAAAAATCTCCCATTGTTTTAAACCCATTATACGTCCCTTACACCCTGAACTAATGAAACAAGGGGTGGAAAGGCACTCTGCTCCCCCCCCTTTTATCAGAAACAGGTAGAGGAGAACAAACCGAAATAACCCTTGTTTTAAATAGGGGGGGATTGAATCTAGAAAAGCTAGGGGCACAGAAATTTTCCCTTCACATGGGCGGGGACATGAGCTTTGCGGGTTTTTTCAAAACCAGGTTTTAAATTTATACAACACAATTTATCACAACAAATTGGGGCCCCAGCTAGTTTCACTTTCATTTTACCCCAGCCCCAGAGGGTAGTAAGCCAGAGTCCCGGCCCAGCCAATCACGGGAAACAAAAGGGTGTTGTCCCATCTAGGGGCCATGTCCCCAACAGGTTTAAAAGGGAAATATCAGTGGGGTAAAACCCACAAAAAGAGGGGGAGTGCCCAAACCCCCCAAGGAATCATTTTTAAGGTGTAGAAAAAAACAGATTAGCTTAAACCTGCTATACTAAATTACTTGGTAATTCAAAAAAACCTTTTTGCAAAAGTGCTTTTTTTTCGCTGTCCCCCTAACTAGGGATATAATTTTTGTACGAGAAAACCCCTTTAAAAAAAACTTTTTTTTTTCCCGGGAATATTTTTTGGAAATTTGGGGAAATTTTGTTTTTGCAGATTGGGAATTTTTTCAAATTGAAAAAAAGGGGATTTTTTTTTTAAATTTAAAGGGCTGAATTTTTTCCATAAAAAAATTTAAACAGTGCCTTGGCGCTAAAAATTACAGCCCCATACCCCAAATCCTCACCCTAAAAAGGGTAAAGAGGAAAGGGCCAGGTGTCACACGGGTTCCATGGTGTAATGGGTTAAAGAAAAATTTGGATTTTTGAACCCAGCAATCCGAGTTCGACTCTCGGGGGAAACCCTTTTGACATTTTTTTAACTTACAATGTTAAATATAGGGGGGCTTTGTGTTTTTCTTTTTCCCTTCATACGACACTGTAACCTTTAAAACCCCCTCTGGGGTTTAAATGGTAATTGTGGTAAAATAACCAACAGGCCCAACATTGAAATAAATATATTTTCAGGAAACCAATGTTATACCCCCAAGTTTTTTAAAAAAATTTGTTGCCCCCCTTAAAGGACTTTCCCCCTCCTCTAAAAAAAGGTTTTCCGGGCCTGGGATCGGGAAAATTTTAAAACCCCCCAATCCATTTTTATCTCTGAGGGAAGCTTTTGCCTACCCTGCCCCCCTCTTATAATTTTAAAAAGGGGTGTTAGGGTGTGGGTAAAAATGGTGGGGGTTTAAATGTGCCCAGTCCTCGGTTTTTGGCTCCTTCTTACATAAAATTGGAAAATTTAACCAGGGAGATGTTTTAATGGTTCCATGGGTTTTAATAAAAATGGGTTTTATTTTTTCAAAACCCCTTCTTAGTGGGGATCCCCTAGGCAGGTTTTTTGGCCGACCATAGTTTTTTGAAACCTTTTTTGGGTTAAAAAAACCCCAAACCAAAAAAACCCACAAGATATTGCAGTAAAAAATACAATGAATAAATCATTTGGATCAAGCGATCCCATGGTCCTGTTTTTTTTTAAAAAATAAATAAAAAGTTTTTTAAAAATGAAAAAAACCCTTTAAAAATTTTGCTTCATTGTGTAGAAAAATAAAAAAAAAAAAACAAATTTTAATTTGGAAATCTGTAACAATTGTTGTTCTTTGGGTTTGTTTTTGGGTTTGGGTCAATATCAAAATTTGTCCTGAATTAAAGTTTAGTAAAAAGTGACCAATAAACCCAACCCTTTAAAACCCTTAAAATGGGGTGAAAATGAAAATTGGGTTTGCTCGTCTTATCAAAAACCCCCCATATAACATAAAGGGGGGGAGAGTCAGGGTTAAGGGGTTCCCCAAGGCTTTCCATTTTAGCCACAAATTTTTTGGAGGTCCTTGATAGGGAGACAAAAATATCTCACATTTTTTAAATTTTTGCAGTTCCCAAAATTAAAAATTTTGTAGTACTGGGGGGTAAAGCCTGTCCCAGGACCACATAAAAAAGGAAATTTTCAACTTAAAAAATTTTTTTTTATCAAATAAGCCCAAACCCAAAAAAAAAATGCCTTGTTTTTCACGGGTCAAAAAAAACAAAAACAAACCCCTTGCTTTCGGGGCTTAAAAGGGGGTTTAAAACAGAAACGGGTTCATTTTTAAATAAAAACAGTACTAAAAAGTACATAAAGATGTTTTTTTCCAGCTTTCCTGACAGAGATCCACACAGCAGAACCTCCCTTCTCAACTTCAGGCTGGGAGTCACACACCACACCTGACTTTCTGGCTTTATAGGAAAGGGAAAACCCGGGATGGTTATGTGGGAGCGGTCATCCCTCCCAACTCTAAGACTGCTACAGTAAAAAGCCGGCCCAGACTACCAGTGCTCTAAGCAGTGATGCTGCAATAAGCAACCTGAGATTACAGACCTATATACTCAGCTTACTTCACTGCAGCTCTGAACCAGGGTGCCCCGGCCCCTTGTCCCCTTGCCCCAAGAAACATCAATGTCAAAAAAAAAAAACAGACATTTCCAAAAATTCGTAAAATCCTTACTCCTTTTTTTAAAATTTTTTGGCAAGTGTTTTTTAAATTTTTAAATTGGTTTTAAAGTATCATTAGCAAAAAAAAGATAAAAAATCTTTTATTAGACAATACAATATATCATCCTTTAAAAGCAACACCTTGACTTTTTTCATGTTTAAAAACAATCCCCCCAAATTAAAAATTTCATTAATAACCATATTTTACTGGCCCCGGTTTTATTTAAAAAACCACACCTTTTAATTATTCTAATTATTTTTAAGCTCGGGTTAATGCAAAAACAAAAAGATTTTAAAGATAAAAAAAGGGGTCAGGGGTTTCTGTTGCGCTTTGACAGAATCACAAAAAGGGGTTAATTTTCCAAAACCTTTCTTCTTCAAAACCCATCTATACGGGACATTAGGAAATTTTCCAAACGAAACGAAACCCCAAATAAAAATTTTGGGTCAAATATTTAAAAAGGGCGACAATGCCCGAAAATTCCACCACAACACTAAAGGACACAGAAGCTTCAGGGAAAAATACTATCTTTTAGAAAAACCCTGCCAACTTTAACCCTTACAGAACTAGAATTTTTTGGAAAAAATTAATATCCATGTCACCCCTTTTCCCGGGGGTAAGCGCAGATTTTTGAGGTGGGTCCTACACCTAATCACTCTTTTGGACGGGCAAAACCTATAAAACACCCCCTTAACCCCCTTAGAACAAAAAAAAAAACCCCAAAACCCCGTATAAGATCGGGGTTTTGGGGATAGTTTCCGAACCTAAATTTTTTTTTCCACAAGTTTGGGTTAAAACCATTTTAAATTTTGAGCAGGGGCCCTTTAATCTACCCACAATAGTCACCCCCAGAACAAAAAGGAATAACGTGTTCCAAAACCCCCGAACAATAAATTTATGAAAGAAAATAATTTCAAACCCCAAGATAAAATTTTATGCTTTCTTTTCATTTTTCCCCTTCCAAAGACAGAAAAAAAAGTGCCCCAAAAAGTTGTCTGCCCCCAAAAATTTAAAACCCGATTAAAACTCACCTTGAAAGATCAAATTACAAAAACAACTCAATGCATAGAAAGTTTTAAAAAAAAAAAATGATGACTCTCGGGAAACATCAATACAAAGACAAATCCCTTGGAAAAAGAAAATAAAATTATAACAAAAAAAAAAACTATAAAAATTTTTTTCTAAAACCTCCTAAAGTTTCCCCATCCATTTAAAAAGGGGATGGTTTTCCAACGTAAAGATTAACCCTTTATTATTCCCAAATATTATAAAACCCAGCCTCACAGTCCATTCACCCTATTAACATCATCATTGTTTATTTTTTTTGGGCCCAACTTTAACTAAATTTTTATTTTTTTAATTTTTTTCTTTGCAGATGCTTTCCCCAAAGTGATTTTTGGGGGAGGTGGGGTCATAGTTTTTTGGGATTATTTTTTCCTAGAAGGGCCGGGTAGACCCCTACCCAAATTGAAATTGAATGTGACCAAAAACCCTAAACTCTTTTGGGTGCTGATATCAGGGGAAAGGGCCCAAAAAATCAAGGGGGTTCCCCATAGCAAAATTTGGAAATAGCCCCTTTCCAAACCCCAAGGCCCCTTCTTCTGTAGAAAAACCAAAATATGGGATTTTCCCTTTTAATTATTTAGGTCTCCCTCCTAAATTTATGGGAAACATAATGGGTTTGCCCTTTAAAGGGGCTTACACATCTGGGGGGATCTTCCAAAAGAAAACATTTGGGCCAGGGGTGTCATTACAGGGGCCTCCGGGCCCGCGCCCCTGAATTATTGGCCCAAAAGGGCCCGGAAATTTAAAGGGGGGTTTTAGGTGATTTATTGGGTTTTAAATTTTTTGGGATCCCCAAAAGGGTAAACCTTTTAAAATTGTGTTGGGCCCCCACCTAGAGAAAGTGTCCTTTCTATGGGGATAATTAAAAAAGGGGTTTTCCATCATACATTTTTTCCCAGATTTGAGCTTTTATATATCTTACAGTTTCCCAAATCCGGGGGCGGGTCCTTTTCCCGTGGGCCCTGTTTTTTCCCCCCATAGGTGTGTTTTTCCCCACTAAAAGATTTGGTGACATCATAAATTCTGTTTGAGCAGGGGAAAAGAAAAGGGTTTTTAAAACCACCGGGCAAAACCTCCTGAAAAATGTCAGTTCTCATGTCTCCCGAGCTGCCCCCTCCCCCATCACAACCCTCCTTGTAACCAGAAAAACTGCTTTGCTGTAAGCGGGTTATACTGTAAAAATCCCAAGCCGGGAACAAATGAAAACAAGGGGAGAAACCACTTTTCTCCCCCCCTGTTATCGGGAAAAGCGGGAAAGGAGAACAACCATAAAAAGGCTGTTTTAATTTTTGGGGGGATTGAATCTACAGCTAGACACAGTAACCCTTTCCCACATGGGGCAGGGCCCTTGAGAAAGCAGGATTAGACAGGTTTTATTATACAGAAAACAACTATCACAAAAAATTGACAGCTATTTTTTCACTTTTCCTTTTACCCCACTCCAGAGGGTATAAGCACAGAGTGCGGCAGCCAATCACAGAACAAAAGGTGTGCCCCATCTGGGGGCATGTCCCAACAGGCTTAAGGAAATATCAGTGGGGTCAATCACAAAAAGAGGGGGATTTGCCCAACCCCCAAAAGGATGCATTTTTAGGTGTAGAAAACACAGTTTAAAACCCTTAAATATCCTGCTATACTAAATGACTTGGGTAATTAAAAAACCAAAAATTGCAAAAGTGCTTATTTTCGCTGCCTCCACCCACTAAGATATTTTTTTTGTAGCGAAAAACCCCCCTTTAAAAAATTTTTTTTAACCCCCGGGAATTACTTTTTGGAAAATTTGAGGAGTTTGTTTTTGCAGTTTAGAATTTTAAAAACTTTTGTGGGGATTTATTTTTTTTCGGGCTGAGATTTTTCCATCAAAATTAGACGCGCTGCGCTGTAATTACAGTAAAAACACCGATCCATAAACTCTGAAAAGTGAAAAGGTGGGGGGCCAGGTGTCACACGGGTTCCATGGTGTGAGGTTAGCACTCTGGATTTTTGAACCCTTTGGCACCCCGATTTCCCAAATCTCGGGGGGAATTTTTTTTTTATTTTGTAACTTTAAAAACGTTAAAAGGGATAAAGGGGTCTTTTGTTTTTCTGTTTCTTCATACAAACACTGAAAACCTTTTACAATCCTGGGGTTTGGTAATTGTAACAAACTTTTTTTAAAAACTAAACCAAAAGGTCTAAAACTGAAAAAATTTTTAATTTTTTCAGATAAACCAATGTTATATTCCCAAGTGATTAAAAAATTTTGGGCCCTTTATTGAAAACCCCCCTTTCCTTTTAAAAAAGTTTCCTGGCCACCAAAGAGCTGGAAGCTGAAGCTCCTAGATCCACTTTTATCTCTGAGGGAAGCTGTTGTCCCATCCTGTTCCTCTTATATTATTTAGCTGGGTGTTAGGGGTGCAGGTAGGAATGGGGGAGTTCCCAAAGTTTCCCCCGTGCCTTTCTCTTTTGCCCCCCAAAAACATATTGGAACAGTGACAGGGGATTTTTTGAGGGAAGATAAGTTTTCCCCCCAGAAAAGCTCTCATAATTTATATAGGGGGCGCATGGACAGATGCGTGTCCCCCGAGTGCCTGGACCGGTGAAGGAAGCCGACATCTTGTGGTCAGTAGCACTATGCTGCGCATGTGTTTTTTGATCGGTTTTCCAATCCGCCCTTTTGCGGGTCGGCTTTTCCCCGGGGTTTTTCAAAAGCTTTTTTGGGGGCCACTCCCCCCGCCCCAGGTGAGGCCCGGGGGCCCGGCCTATAAAAGGGCCCGGGGTCTGCGGGGCCGCTGGCTGCCGGGGGAATACTTTCAAGCCACATGGGAAAACAGCCCTTTACCCCTGTATTTTTGGTCTCTGTAAAAAGAGGCCGAGTTTCTCTGGTGATCAAGGGCCCATTAAAGTTTAAAATTAAAGCTCACGAGCAGATTTTGTTTTTGTATGGTTTTTCCTGACAATTAAGACTGTGGGTTTTTTTTTTTTTGGGCCCTTTTAATAAACCCGGCATAGCCTGGACTTGGGGCTTTTAATGCCCGGTCCCCGTCTCTGTCTGCCAAATCCCCAAAAAGGCCCCCGCTACCCCCAACGCTGAGGCTACACCCCCACATATGGTGCTTTGATGCGGGGACGCAAGTTTAAAGAGGGCATATACGCGTTTTTAAAGGACCCTTTTCCCGCAATTTTTTCTAAGGGCAACGGCCTGAAAAAGCCTTTTGGAAAAAACGCTCAAACCCAAAGTCCCGGGGGAAAGCTGACGCCCCCCCCCACCCCGCCCAAACAAGACCGCCAATGGATGAACTTTTAAAAACAGCTTATCCCGGGAAACAGTAGCCCCTTTTTAACTGATGTCAAAAGGGAACCCCGCAAAAAGGGACAGAGGAGGCCCGAAAGGCCCCAAGCCCCAAACCAAACCCCCGCTCATTTGGGGCGAACCGCCCCGCCCTTTAAAAAGGGGCAGCAACACATTAATTTAAAAAACCCCAAGAGCAAAGGGCCTTTGGCCCGGGGGCCAAAATGTGCAGAGGACGCCAAGCCCCGCTTACCACCACCCTTGCTGCCGGCAGTCTTCTCCTGCAGAAAATGACGCAAAACCGATACGTTTTAGGGGCCCACCTCGGTCTTTTAAAGAGTGGCTTAGCAAAAAGCGCTAAACCCAAAGGCTTTAGTTGGGGTAAGTGCTGGGGGCCTTTTTCCCAACTGGGGAGCCGAGGGAAGGGGGTATTTTTGACCCCATTTAGCAAAACCCAAGACTAAACTGAAAGTTTTAAAAAGGGGGATACCCGGCCGCCTTGGGGGAGTCCCAAAACGAATGTCGACCCAAAGGGGGCACAACTGGGGTTTTTTTTGACCATCTTCCCCCCCCCGCTCTCAGATGTACGAAACCCGGGTCCACTTGGGGAAAAAAAAGGGTACAACCCCCAGGAGTCTACACCTGCAAAAAAATATGGGAAAGATTTGTCTTGGACCCAAAATTTGTCTTTTTCCCTTTCCCCCCGGGATCCAGTGCTGGGGGGGGACAAGGCCCCCAAAAATGCCGGGGCAGCTGTTTTTAACCTGGTTTTTAAAAGGAAACAAAAACCCCCCGAGGACTTGCCCTTTAAGCAGCCCTTCCCCGGGGCGCTCCCAAGCCCAGGACAGTGGCCTCGTCCCGGAAAAAATCTGGGAAGATGTCCCATATATAAGGGGGGTGAAAAGGGGTCCCAAAGGGGGGTGGGGTCAGAGGGGACTCTTTGGGAAAGGAAAGGACCCAAATGGGCAAACCCGGTCCCCCGGGAAAATCTAAGGAGACCGGGGGGGCCCCATAAAATGTTCTGGGGGTGTCCCCCGAAAATGGGCCCCTGTTGCCGCCAAAATGTCCCCCCTTTCAAATTGAGCCGATGGAGTGTGACACAGGGGAGGCGGGGGGTCGTTATTTGCCCCCCCTTTCCCGTGTCCCCTGCAGAACTGATCAGAGACCTGATCGGGAGCTGTGGGCATCTAAAAGTGAATGCTCCGGGGGTCTTTGGCCCCACTGGTGCCCGCCAGTCCCCATAGAAACCCAACCTTTACTCACTGGAAAGCGTGGTAGGGGTTTCCCGTGCAAACCAAGGGGGGCCCAAAAGGAGTACCCAACCCGCCCAAATCAAACTCGAGACTCCTTGCGGTGTTTTTCCCCCACAAAAGGTGGGCCCGGGGGCAGGACCCTCAGGGATTTCGGGATCCCAAAGGGGGAGACTTTCCCCCTATTTTGAAAAATTTTGGGCAAAAAAATGTCACAGAAGCGGTAAAAATTGATAATGAGGGTTTTAAAAATATAAAATGTGGGACCCCAAAACATATAACCCCCGATTCCAGGTTTTCCCCAGTAGGGGTGAAACCCCTGAAAATATTTATAATTTTCACTAACTGTGATGGCGGGTGAAAATGGAGGGGAAAGGGAGGAAATTCAAATATGCCGGAAAAAAAGTTTTCCCCCGGGGTAATTTTGGGACGCTCAAAATCAAGATCCCACCCCCCGGTAAAAAGCCAGAGAAATGTGAAATCATAAATGGGGAACCCCCAATACCCCGGGGGCCCATACAGTGTTTTTCCCCACAAAGGGGAAGTCAACCAAAAACTGTCAAATCAAAGGTTTACAAGGTTTTTGGTTTGGGGGGTTTTTGGGGAAAAATTGGGGGTGCCCCCGCCATATCCCGGAGAATTGGGGTTAGACCTCTCCCCTAAGCATGCGTTATGGGGGGCATTTGGGTACGGGGAAAAAACCAAAAAACCCCATTCTTCAAAGTTTTTAAAATTTGGCCCGGGGTGCACACTGACGTAAAGCGGAAAGGAAACCCCGCCCCCCGGGGCCATTAACGGCTCCGAAGCCCCCTTTCCGTAGCCCCCTGGTGCCATTTGGGCCCATCATAGAGGACCCCCTTTTAAAAGGGTAGCGATGGGTCAGTGGGCCCCCCTGGTGAAGTCTCAAGGGGGTCTCAGTACATAACGGGGGTGCAGACTTTCGCCACCCGGGAACCCAAAGGGGTTTTCCCTTTCAAAACATCATCTAAAAGTTTGCAAGGGACTTTTTCTACAAAGTTTTTCCCGGACTGGAAAAACCAAAAAGATCCTAACTGAAACCGGGGAAACCCCTTTTATTCAAAGGGGTTTTGAAAGAATTTTGCAAATTATTAGACATCAAAAATCTGCACACATAGTAAATCACCCACAAACAGATGGGTTTGGTTTTAAAGGGTTTTAACAAGAAAACTAAAGAAACAGGGTAAAAGAAAGGTGGTTATAAAAGGTGGGAAGGCCGGGCTGGGCTTCCGGGCCTACCCCAAAAGTTCCAGTCTGGGAATACCACATCATCCACAGGTTTTTTTCCCCCCCTTTTTTAGTTTTGCTATGGTAAAATATCCACGGGGGTTTTAGATATAACAAAAAAAAACTTGGGAGCACCCAGTCCCCCCCCCCACAAAATGTTATTGGGAAAACATTTCCCTTTTGCAGGACGTATTGCTTTCAGTCATGGCCCCAAAAATTAAAGGGGAAAATTTAAAAGCAGGGGGCCCCGGAAACCCAAAGCCGGGGGTAAATAGGTCTCCAATTAAAGGGGCCCCAAACCCCCGGTGATCGGGTTTTATTTTTAGTGCCCACCTTGGAAAGTAAATTTTTAGCAAAATGGCAGGGACCCCCTTGAAATAATTTGGGAAAAGGGCAGGGAAGGTTTTAAAATTTTAAAAGTACATCCAGCCCGGGGAAAAAAAAACCAGAAAAAACTGAACATGTAAATTGAATTAAACCGCGGGGAAAAATTTGGGGGAAACCCGACAGCTGGTTTAATACCCCCCAGGGGGGTTTCAGAGGTTTTCCCTATTTTCAAGTCCCCTTTTTCCCCCAAATCCCCGAAAACCCGAAACCCCTTGGGAAATTTCGTTCAAAAAAAAAAAAGGGGAGTTGTTTCTCTGAAATTACCCTGGGGCGCAAAAAAAAAGTGATAGAACAAGGGCCCAATTTTCACCCGAACCAAGGGGGTAAAAGGTTCATCCCGAAACCGTACCGGTTTCCCGAAGCCTTTGGGAAAGACGGGGCCCTAACAGAGGAGGTAAAAAAATGTTTTGGAAAACCCCCCCAGTAATTGAGGTTTCCCGAAGTGAAATTTTCCAGGCCCTACGGCTGATACCAAAGCCTGATGGCTCATTTACACTTCTGTAATGACCCTTTAGGAAGTTAAATGAGGTCCCAAAGTTCGATGCGTATTTAAATTTCCGGGGAGGTTTGGGGCGAGTTGATTGGAAAGGGTAGGTCAGGGCAAGATACTTCTCTAACTCTTGAACCCCCTTAAATAAAGGGTTATTGGGGAGGGACCCCTTCCAAAAAGGCCAAAAAAAAGACCGCTTTTTTTTCCCCCCCCAGATGGTCTGTTTCATAAGTCTTTCTTTCCCATTTTGGGGGGGGGCATGGGGCACCCCGCAACCTTTTCCCAAAGGGTAATGATATACTTCTCAAGCCCCATCGTCGTTATGCTTCCGCTATCTCGGACAAAAAAATTTAACTTTTTAAAATGAAAAAAATGGGGCACCCCCCTTTAACTAAAGGGAAAGGCTTTTTCTTTTTTTCGCTTTGGGAAAACAGGGCTTTCAGGGAAAAACCAAAAAAAAGTTTTTTTGGGGCCCTTTGTTTTTGGGGAAGAAGCCCGGGACCCCGGGGTAATTTTAATTGGGAGGGGGATAATAAAAACCCCAAGGGGCAAAAAAAAGAGGCTTACAAGGCTGGCCCCAACCTCCTACGGGAAGCAAATAAGGGGGTTTTTTTTGGGTATTGGGGAGGGGTATTAACGAAGGGTTCATTCCGAACTTTGCTAAGCATTTGCCCTCCTCTACAGACCTTTACAAAAACACAGTTGGGCTTTATGGTTTCCTGGGGGGCCCCAAAACGGAACAGGGGTTTTAAAATTTTAAAAATGCCCTGTGTAAACAGCCCCCTTCCAATTTCCCCCCAACTTTTAAAAAGGGAAATTTATTTGTTCAAAACCGTTTAAAACCCTCTTTAAGCGTTTTGGGGGGGGGAGTGCAAAGGATTTCCCCAGGTGATGGAAAAAAGGCACCCCAACCATTTTCTTTAAATAGAAAGCTCATGCCCGCCCCGGGGCGTAACATATTTTTGTTTTTGGCGGAGTTTCTTTGGGGCCCTCAAGTGGGTCCCTCATTTCCCTTTAAATATTAAACCCCCTTTTTTAAAACACTTTAGGGTAATCACGGACCATTCGCCACTTAAACCTTGGGATTTCCCCGGGCAAAAAGATGAAAAATTTAAAAATCACAAGGGGTTCCCTTTACATTACAGAAATTTTTGCTTTTTTCCCTGGGAAAATAGGGCTGGAAAACTAAAAGGGCAATGCTTTACCCATTATCAAGAGTCCCACTGTTTTTTGGGTAAAAGTGGGCCGGGCTCCACATTTCAAAAAAAGGGGAGGGTAAGGAGACAAATGACAGGCGACTTGTGGAAGGGAAATAATTTTTTCCCCAAAAAACCTCCATGTGACTATAGGGAGCCCCATGGGCAGATTCCCTGTCACCCCGATGGCCTGGACTCCCTGAAGGGAGAGCCAAAAATCCCCGTGGGGTCAAATAGCACAAAGCTCTGACATTTTGTTTTTTTGAAACGGGGTTTAAACCTCTTGTGTCCCGGGGCGGCTTTTTCCCCGGTGGGAAAAAGGAAACTGGGGGGGAGGGCCACTCCCATGCCCCAGGGGAGGGGGGGCTCAGGCCTATAAACCCCGGGTCTGCAGGCCTGTCCCTGCTGCTGGGGAAAACTACAACCCGACAGGGTAAGCACCCTTTACCCCTGTAAAATTGGCTTGTAAAGAGGCACTGAGTTTTCTCTTGGGGTATCAGGGCCAATTTCTTTTTGTTAAGCCAGCCCCGGGAGGATTTTGTTTTGTAAAGTTTTGCCCCGACATTAAGACCCGTGCTATTTTGTTGCCCCTTCTAATTTAAAACCCCGGCAAAAAGCCTGGACTTTGGACTTTTTTTTTTCTGTGTCCCTGTCCTGTCTTGGGAAAAACCCGGCTGCTACCTGAACGCTGAGGCCCAAACCCCCCCCAATAAACTAAAATTACCCTGAAATGATGTAAGGGTTTCCCCTGGGGGGAATGGTTAGTACAAAGCCTGTTATATTCCTACCAATGCTAGTAGATGCCTGGTAGAGTTTTGGGCCCACCAATGGGGTTTTGCTTCAGATTTTGTCTAGAAAAAAACCCCAAAAACAACAGGGACAAAACATTTCAGTACAAAGCAAATATTAAATTTTGTGTTTTATGGGGAAGTAATTTAAATAGGTATTAAATTTTGATCAAGATTTCCCGGGCCTTTTAAAAACACTTATTAATTTAAAAGAAAAAAATTTCAAAAA
>JAODAL010074255.1:0-14438 GCA_025379985.1 Phyllomedusa bahiana
ATTTTTTTTTTTTTTTTTTTTTTTTTTTTTTTTTTTTTTTTTTTTTTTTTTTTTTTTTTTTTTTTTTTTTTTTTTTTTTTTTTTTTTTTTTTTTTTTTTTTTTTTTTTTTTTTTTTTTTTTTTTTTTTTTTTTTTTTTTTTTTTTTTTTTTTTTTTTTTTTTTTTTTTTTTTTTTTTTTTTTTTTTTTTTTTTTTTTTTTTTTTTTTTTTTTTTTTTTTTTAGCACATGATCATGGGTAAACCTGCAGGGACAGCAGTGATCAGGGGGTCATCCTGCAGGGGCAGCAGTGATCAGGGGGTCATCCTGCAGGGACAGCAGTGATCAGGGGGTCATCCTGCAGGGGCAGCAGTGATCAGGGGGTTATCCTGCAGGGGCAGCAATGATCAGGGGGTCATCCTGCAGGGGCAGCAGTGATCAGGGGGGTTATCGTGTAGTGGCAGCAGTGATCAGGGGGTCATCCTGCAGGGGCAGCAGTGATCAGGGGGTCATCCTGCAGGGGCAGCAGTGATCAGGGGGTCATCCTGCAGGGGCAGCAGTGATCAGGGGGTCATCCTGCAGGGGCAGCAGTGATCAGGGGGTCATCCTGCAGGGGCAGCAGTGATCAGGGGGTCATCCTGTAGAGGCAGCAGTGATCAGGGGGTCATCCTGCAGTGGCAGCAGTTATCAGGGGGTCATCCTGTAGGTGCAGCAGTGATCAGGGGGTCATCCTGCAGGGGCAGCAGTGATCAGGGGGTCATCCTGCAGGGGCAGCAGTGATCAGGGGGACATCCTGCAGTGGCAGCAGCTATCAGGTGGTCATCCTGTAGAGTCAGCAGAGATCAGGGGGTCATCCTGCAGGGACAGCAATGATCAGGGGGTCATCCTGCAGGGGCAGCAGTGATCAGGGGGTTATCGTGAAGGGACAGCAGTGATCAGGGGTTATCCTGCAGGGGACAGCAGTGATCAGGGGGTCATCCTGCTGGGGCAGCAGTGTTCAGGTGGTTATCCTGCAGGGACAGCAGTGATCAGGGGGTCATCCTGCAGGGGCAGCATTGATCAGGGGGTCATCCTGCAGGGGCAGCAGTGATCAGCGGGTCATCCTGTAGAGGCAGCAGTGATTCAGGGGGTATCCTGTAGGGCAGCAGTGATCAGGGGGTCATCCTGTAGGGCAGCAGTGATCAGGGGTCATCCTGCAGGGGGAGCAGTGATCAGGGGTCATCCTGTAGAGGCAGCAGTGATCAGGGGGTCATCCTGCAGGGGCAGCAGTGATCAGGGGGTCATCCTGCAGGGGCAGCAGTGATCAGGGGGTCATCCTGTAGAGGCAGCAGTGATCAGGGGGTCATCCTGTAGGGCAGCAGTGATCAGGGGGTCATCCTGCAGGACAGCATGATCGGGGGGTCACCCTGCGGGGCAGCATGATGGGGGGGTTATCCTGCGGGACAGCAGTGATCGGGGGGTTATCCTGCCGGACCAGTGTCGGGGGGTCACCCTGCGGGGGCAGCAGTGATCAAGGGTCACCCTGGGGGGCGCAGTGATCGGGGGGTATCCGTAAGGCACAGTGATCAGGGGGTCATCCTGCAGGGGCAGCAGTGATCGGGGAAAATCCTGCAGGGGAAAGCGGTGACGGGGGGTCACCTGTACGGGCACAGTGACAGGGGTTATCCTGCGGACGCAATGAGGGGGGGTCATCCCGGGGGAGCGTGATCGGGGGGTCACCCCGCAGGGCAGTGATCGGGGGGTTACCTGCAGGGACAGCATGATCAGGGGGTTTCCCTCAGGACAGCAAGACAGGGTCACCTGCGGGGCAGCAGTGATCGGGGGGTTTCCCCCGCGGGGACAGCAGTGATCGGGGGCCCCTTCCTGCGGGGACAGCAGGATCAGGGGGTAATCCTGCAGGGGCGCTTGATGGGGGGGCACCTGCAGGCAGCGTGAAGGGGTTATCCTGCAGGGGCGCAGTGATCAGGGGATCCTGCGGGGACAGCATGATGGGGGGGTCATCCTGCAGGACAGCATGACGGGGGGTCATCCTGCGGGGGCAGCGGTGATCAGGGGGTCTCCTCAGGGGCAGCAGTGACAGGGGGGTTTTCCTGGGGGGCAGCGTGATCGGGGTTCCCCTGCGGGAAGCGTGATCGGGGGGTCATCCGCAGGGACAGAGTGATCAGGGGCCCTCCTGCAGGGGCAGCAGGATCGGGGGGTCACCTGCAGGGAGCAGTGATCAGGGGTCATTGCAGGGACAGCAGTGATCAGGGGTTTATCCGGGGGCAGCGGATCAGGGGGTCATCCTGCAGGGCAGCAGTGATCAGGGGGTTACCCCGCCGGACAGCAGTGATCGGGGGGTCATCCTGCAGAGGAGCAGTGAGGGGGGGGTTCTGGGGAGCGCAGTGACGGGGGTCATCCCCAGGGGCAGCATGATCGGGGTCATCCTGCAGGGGCAGCATGATGGGGGGTATTTTGAGGAAGCGTGATCAGGGGTCACCCGCGGGGACAGCAGTGATGGGGGGTCACCCTGAGGGGCAGCATGATCGGGGGTCACCCTGCGGGCAGCAGGACGGGGGTCTTTGCGGGGGCAGCGTGATCACGGTCATCCGAGAGCAGCAGTGATCAGGGGTCATCCGTAGGGCCCAGTGATCAGGGGTCATCCTTAGAGGCAGCATGATCAGGGGGTCATCCTGCAAGGGCACGTAACAGGGGCCCTGCAGGGGCACATGATCAGGGTCATCCTGCGGGGGAGCATGATCAGGGGGTCACCCCGTACGGCGCAGTGATCGGGGGGTCACCCTGCAGGGGCAGCGGTCAGGGGTCATCCTGCAGGGGCAGCAGTGATCACCCCTCTCACCCCCTTATTGTCACCTTCCTCACCCCCATTGTCGCTTGCTGCAGGCACCCACTGGTTGGCTGAGATCATGAAGCTGCTTTACTCCTCTAAAGTCTCCATCACGTCCCCCATTGAGTTTGGAGATGTTTCCAAGCTGGAAGAACTGAACAACCTGACGACCAAGAGGATCATCCCGACCCACCTCAACTACCACATGCTGCCCAGGGACTTCGCGGCCAAGAAGTGCAAGGTGAGAGCCCCCGGGTGGGCTCGGGGCAGGGGACCTAATCAAAAGGGGGCCCAGTGATACATTCAAAAACAGGCACTAGTAATGGGTGGGGGCCCCATTTGATTTGGCTGTATGGGGCCCTAAATTGGGTTTAAAAGAATGAGGCCCCCCAGGTACGGGGGGGGGGGGGGGGGGGGGGTTTGGGGGGGGGGGACGTCCTCTACTATATGTGAATGAGCCGGAATCATCCTACAATGGAAACTTCTGCAACTTCCTACCACACTTTGTCTTACAATTCCTCCCTATTTCCAAGAACTCTGCTTGCTTTCAGTGAAGGCAGGTGTAGGGGGTGCAGTGGGTACTTAGGGGCCCCTCTGCCACATAAGAAGACACCAGTATTAAATATAGCAGGAGGGGCCCTGAGACGCCTCATCCAGTGATAGAATATCTCAAATGAAGGCAGACTCCTCACAGCAGAGGATTTGTTACAGTTGCATATAATCCAGGGATGCAAACACAGCACAAGTCTTTCTCCGGTCCTGATGGTTTGTTACAATGTATCAGTCAGGATTGTAAACTCTTAATTCACAGAGGATTCTCCAGACTGGATACAACTGTAACAAACCTGCAGCAGTAAGAAGTATCCAACGTGGGTGTCCCCACTCACCGACAGCAAGCAGAGGTCTTGGGAATGGCGCACCAGCACGCTGCAGGACGTCTGGCTGTGCAGAGGTGTCGTCACTGTGTGTCAGGTGTAGGCAGCGTATCTGACGTTACATCGTGTCCTGCAGGCGATCTACATCATCCGCAACCCGAAGGACACGGCCGTATCGTTATTCCACTACTACAGAGACAACCCCAACCTGCCGACCATCGAGGGCTGGAGCACCTACCTGGACATGTTCCTGCGCGGAGAAGGTGACGCAGCTCTGGCTTCATGATCTGTGCTGGCTTTAGCGGCAGCCTCCTGACCTTGGGCTCTGGTGATGTCCTACAGCAGGGGTCTGCAACGTCAGCGCTGTTGGGAAACTACATCTCCCATCATGCCCCTGATATAAAAGTATATAAATGCATAATGGGAGTTGTAGTTTCCAGACAGCTGGAGAGCCGACGTTGCAGACCCCTGCCCTAGAGGAACAGTCCTCAGAGCTGTCCCTACACTTTCTTATGTGTAAAGGGTTTCGTCTTCAGCCTTACCCTTATGGATATCTGATTCTGGGAAAGCTGGGTGACAAGGAGGCAGTGCAGGCGGCGGGGAGTAGGATCACAGGCTCCTTCATGGGGGGGGCCTTATCGTATGTGGAACTTGTACAAAGCTCCAGAGAAACAAGGACAAGATGGGGAGACCGGGCCATGCAGAAACCAAACCTGCTGGACCCCTCTGTCCCCTCCCTCCAGACCCCTCAGACCTCCTCCTCCTCCAGACCCTCTGTCCTCCTCCCTCCAGCCTCCTCTGTCCTCCACCTCCCCTCCAGACCCCTCTGTCCCCTCCCTCACAGACTCCTCTGTCCTCCTCCCTCCAGACTCCCGTGTCCCCTCCCTCCAGACTCCTCTGTCCCTCCCTCCAGACCCCTCTGTCCTCCTCCTCCAGACTCCTCTGTCCTCCTCCTCCCTCCAGACTCCTCTGTCCCCTCCAGACCCCTCTGTCCTCCTCCCTCCAGACCCCTCTGTCCTCCTCTCCCTCCAGACCCCTCTGTCCTCCTCCTCCCTCCAGACTCCTCTGTCCTCCTCCTACTCCTTCTCCTCCCTCCAGACCCCTCTTCCTTCTCCTCCCTCCAGACCTCCACTCTGACCTCCTCCCTCCAGACTCCTCTGTTCCTCCTCCTCCTCCAGACACCTCTGTCCTCCTCCTCCAGACTCCTGTCCTCCTCCCTCCAGACCCCTCTGTCCTCCTCCCTCCAGACCCCTCTGTCCTCCTCCCTCCAGACCCCTCTGTCCTCCTCCCTCCAGACTCCTCTATCCTCCTCCCTCCAGACTCCTCTGTTCCCTCCCTCCCAGACCCTCTGTCCCCGTCCCCTCCAGACCCTCTTTCCTCCTACCCTCCAACTCCCTCTGTCCCTCCCTGCCTCCCTCCAGACTCCTTCTCCCTCCAGACTCCTCTCTCCTCCTCCTCCCTAACAGACTCCTCTGTCCTCCTCCCTCCTCCAGGACCCTCATTCCTCGCTCCTCCCTCCAGACGCCGCTGTCCTCCTCCCTCCAGACTCCTCTGTCCTCCTCCGCCTCCAGACTCCTCTGTCCTCCTCCCTCCTCCAGACCCTCTGTCCTCCTCCTCTCCTCCAGACTCCTCTGTCCCCTCCCTCCAGACCCATCGCTCCTCCTCCCTCCATACTGGATCGCGAGCTCTGTCCCCTCCCTCCAGACCCCTGTCCTCCTCCTCCCTCCAGACCCCCTCTGTCCTCCTCCCTCCAGACTCTCTGTCCTCCTCCCTCCAGACCCCTCTGTCCTCCTCCTCCCTCACCAGACTCCTCTGTCTTCCTCCTCCCTCCAGAATCCTCTGTCCCATCCCTCCAGACCTCCTATGTCCTCCTCCTCCCTCCAGACTCCTCTGTCCTCCTCCTCCTCCTCCAGACTCCCTGTCCTCCCCTCCACCCTCCAAATCCTCTGTCCCTCCTCCTCCCTTCCCCAGAAACTCCTCTGTCCTCCTCCCTCCAACTCCTCTGCCACTCCTCCCCCCCAGACTCCTCTGTCCTCCTCCGCCCACCAGACTCCTCTGTCCTCCTCCCTCCAGACTCCCTCATTTCTCCTCCTCCCTCCAGACACCTCCGTCCTCCTCCCTCCAGACTCCTCTGCCTCCTCCTCCCCTCCATAACTCCTCTGTCCTCCCTCCTCCCTCCAACACCTCAGTCCACCTCCTCCCTCTAACCAGACTCCTCTTCCTCCTCCCTCCTCCTCCCTCTCCTCTTCCTCCTCCTCCCTCCCTCCCGACTCCTCTGTCCCCTCCTCCCTCCAGACTCCTCCTCTGTCCTCCTCCCTCCAGACTCCTCTGCCCCTCTCCTCCAGACTCCTCTGTCCTCCTCCCTCCAGACCCCTCTGTCCTCCTCCCTCCAGACTCCTCTGTCCTCCTCCCTCCAGACCCCTCTGTCCTCCTCCCACCAGACTCTCTGTCCTCCTCCTCCTCCAGACCCCTCTGTCTCCTCCCTCATACTCCTCTTTCTCCTGCCCTTCCAGACAACCTCATGTCCTCCTCCCATCCAGACTCCTCTGTCCCCTCCTCCCTCCAGACCCCACTTTCCTCCTCCCTCCAGACTCCTCTTTCTCCTCCCTCCAGACTCCTCTGTCCTCCTCCCTCCATACTTAACAACCCGGACCTCTTCCTCCTCCCTCCATACTCCTCTGTCCTCCTCCTCTTCCCTCCAGACTCCTCTGTCCTCCTCCTCCCTCCAGACTCCTCTGTCCTCCTCCCACCAGACTCCTCTGTCCCCTCCCTCCAGACCCCTCTGTCCTCCTCCCTCCAGACTCCTCTGTCCTCCTCCCTCCAGACTCCTCTGTCCTCCTCCTCCCTCCAGACTCCTCTGTCCTCCTCCCTCCAGACTCCTCTGTCCTCCTCCCTCCAGACCCCTCTGTCCTCCTCCCTCCAGACTCCTCTGTCCTCCTCCCTCCAGACTCCTCTGTCCTCCTCCACCCACTCCCCGCTGTCCTGCTCCCCCTCCTCTAGACCCCTATGTCCTCCTCCCTCCAGACACCTCTGTCCTCCTCCCTCCAGACTCCCCTCTGTCCTCCTACCTTCCAGACCCCCCTGTCTATTCCTCCCTCCATTCTCCTCTGTCCTCCTCCCTCCAGACTCCTCTGTCCCCTCCTACTCCCTCCAGACTCCTCTGTCCTCCTCCCTCCAGACTCCCTGACCTCCCTCCCCTCCAGACTCCTCTCCTCCTCCACCTCAACCCCTCTGTCCTCCCTCCCACCAACCCCCTCTGTCCCGCCTCCCTCCAGACTCCTCTGCCTCCTCCTCCAGACCCCTCTGTCCTCCTCCTCCAACCCCTCTGTCCACCTCCCTCAGACCCCTCTGTCCTCCTCCTTCAGACTCCTCTGGTCCCCCCTCAGTACCCTCCAGACTCCTCTGTCCTCCTCCCACCTGACTCCTCTTGTCCTCCTCCTCCCTCCACACTCCTCTGCTCCCTCCACACACCTCTGTCCCCCCCCTCCCTCCAGACCCCTCGGCCCTCCTCCTCCAGACTCCTCTGTCCTCCTCCTCCAGACCCCTCTGTCTCCTCCCTCCAGACTCCTCTGTCCCCCGCCTCCCTCCAACTCCCTCAGCCCTCCCTGCCAGACACCTCTGTCTCCTCCTCCAACTCCTCGTCCACCGCCTCCCTCCAACTCCTCTGTCCCTCCTCCCCCAGACCCCCTCTGTCCTCCCCCTCTAACCCCTCTGTCCTCCTCCCCTCCCAGACTCCTCTGGTCCTCCTCTCCCTCCAGAACCACTCCCTGTCCTCCTCCCTCCAGACCCCTCTGTCCTCCACCCTCCAGACCCCACTGTCCCTCCTCCTCCTCCAGAACCCCACTCCACCTCCTCCCTCCAGACACCCTCTGTCCTCCTCCTCCCTCCAGACTCCTCTGCCTCCTCCCTTCAGACTCCTCTGTCCCCCCCCTCCAGACCCCTCTGTCCTCCTCCTCCAGACTCCTCTGTCCTCCCTCCTCCAGACCCCCTGACCTCTTCCCACCAAGACGTCCTCTGTCCCCCGCCTCCCACCCAGTACCCCTCTGTCCCCCCCTCCTACCCCTCTGTCCTCCCTCCATCCAGACTCCTCTGTGATGCAGTCCTCCTCCCTCCCAGACTCCCTCTGTCCTCCTCCCTCCAGACCCCTCCGACCTCCACCCTCCAACTCCTCTGTCCCTTCCCTCAACTCCTCTGTCCTCCTCCTTCAGACTCCTTCTGTCCTCCTCCCTCCAGACCCCTCTGTCCTCCTCCTAACTCCAGTCACCTCTGTCCCTCCTCCCTCCCACTCCTCTGTCCTCCCTTCCCTCCCATACTCCTCTGTCCTCCTCCCTCCAGACCCCTCTGACCTCCTTTTTTTTTTTTTTTTTTTATCTGAACCCCTCCCAGACCCCTCTGTCCCCTCCCTCCAGACTCCTCTGTCCTCCTCCCTCCAGACTATCCCTCTGTCCCCCTCCTCCAGACTCCTCTGTCCTCCCCCCTCCCGACGCCTCAGTCCCCCCCCTCCAGACTCCTCTGTCCTCCTACTCCCTCCAGACCCCTCTGTCCTGCTCCTCCTCCCTCCAGACTCCGCTGTCCTCCTCCCTCCAGACCCCTCTGTCCTCCTCCTCCCTTCAGACCCCTCTGTCCTCCTCCTCCAGACCCCACTGTCCTCCTCTTCCCTCCAGACCCCTCTGTCCTGCTCCTCCAGACCACTCTGTCCCCATCCCTCCTAGACTCCCTTTCCTTCCTCCCTCCAGACTCCACTGTCCTCCTCCCTCCAGACTCCTCTGTCCTCCCTCCCTCCATACTCCTCTGTCCCCTCCCTCCAGACCCCTCTGTCCTCCTCCTCCAGACCCTCCTCACTGTCGCTTCCTGCCCTCCAGAGCGACGTCTGTCACCCTCCTCCTTCCTCCAGTCCCCTCTGTCCTTCTCCCTCCAGACTCCTCTGTCCTCCTCCTCCCTCCATACTCCTCTGTCCCCTCCTCGAGACTCCTCTGTCCACCTCCACCCTCTGCCCAACTCCTCTGTCCTCTCCCTCCAACTCCTCTGTTCCTCCCTCCCTCCAGACCCCTCTATCCCCCTCCAGACCCCTCTGTCCTCCTCCCTCCAGACTCCTCTATCTCCTCCCTCCAGACTCCTCTATCTCCTCCCTCCAGACTCCTCTGTCCCCCCTCCTCCTCCAGACCCCTCTGTCCTCCTCCCACCAGACTCCTCTGACCTCCTCCCTCCAGCTCCCTCGTCCTCCTCCTCCAGACCCCTCAGTCCTCCTCCCTCCAGACTCTCCTGTCCTCCTCATCCAGACCCCTCTGTCCTCCTCCTCCAGACTCCTCTGTCCTCCTCCCTCCAGACTCCTCTGTCCTCCCTCCCTCCAGACCCTCTGTTCCCTCCTCTCCACATCCCTCTATCCGCCTCCTCCCTCCAGACTCCTCTGTCCGCCTCCTCCCTCCAGACTCCTCTGTCCTCCTCCTCCAGACCCCTCTGTCCTCCTCCCTCCAGACTCCTCTGTCCTCCTCCTCCCTCCAGACTCCTCTGTCCTCCTCCTCCCTCCAGACTCTTCTGTTCTCCTCCTCCCTCCAGACTCCTCTGTCCTCCTCCTCCCTCCTCCAGAACTTCCTCTGTCCTCCTGCCCCTCCAGACTCCTCTGTCCTTCCTCCCTCCAGAACCTCTGTCCTCCTCCCTCCAGACCCTCTGTCCTCCTCCTCCAGACTCCTCTGTCCTCCTCCCTCCTCCAGACTCCCTCTGCCTCCTCCTCCCTCCCAACTCCCTCTGTCCTCCACCCCCTCCAGACTCCTCTGTCCTCCTCCTCCAGACCCCTCTGTCCTCCTCCTCCTCCTCCAGACTCCTCTGTCCTCCTCCCTCCAGACCCCTCTGTCCTCCTCCTCCTCCAGACTCCTCTGTCCTCCTCCCTCCAGACCCCTCTGTCCCCTCCCTCCAGACTCCTATGTCCTCCTCCCTCCAGACTCCTCTGTCCCCTCCCTCCAGACCCGTCTCTCCACTCCCTCCAGACCCCTCTGTCCTCCACCCTCCAGACTCCTCTGTCCTCCTCCCTCCAGACCCCTCTGTCCTCCTCCAACCACACCCCTCTGTCCTCCTCCCTCCAGACTCCTCTGTCCTCCTCCACCCTCCACACCACTCAGTCCTCCTCCTCCCTCCAAACCCCTCTGTCCCCTCCCTCCAAGCTCCTCTGTCCTCCTCCCCCAACTCCTCTGTCCTCCTCCCTCCAGACCCCACTGTCCTCCTCCCTCCGGTTGACTGAACGCAGAACTCGCCTCCTCTGTCGTCCTCCTCCCTCCAGACTCCTCTGTCCTCCTCCCTCCAACTCCTCTGTCCTCCTCCCTCCAGACCCCTCTGACCCCTCCTCCCTCCAGACTCCTCGGTCCTCCTCCCCAACCCTCTCTGTCCTCCACCCACCATCAAAACTCCTCTGTACTCCTCCTCCAGACTCCTCTGTCCTCCTCCTCCCTCCAGACCCCTCTATCCTCCTCCCTCCAGACTCCTCTGTCCTCCTCCCTCCAGACCCCTCTGTCCTCCTCCTCCAGACTCCTCTGTCCTCCTCCCTCCAGACTCCTCTGTCCTCCTCCCTCCAGACTCCTCTGTCCTCCTCCCTCCAGACCCCTCTGTCCTCCTCCCTCCAGACCCCTCCGTCTTCCTTCTCCCTCCAGACTCCTCTGTCACCATCCCTCTCCTACCACCTCTGACCCTCCTCCCACCAGACTCCTCTCCCCCCTCCATCCAGACTCCTCTGTCCTCCTCCTCCCAACCAGACCCCTCTGTCCCCTCCCCACCAGACACCCCTGTCCCTCCTCCCTCCAGACCCCTCAGTCCTCCTCCTCCAGCACTCCTCTGTCCTCCTCCTCCCTCCCAGACCCTCTGTCCCCTCCCATCCATTCACCACTGTCCTCGCTTCCCTCCAGCCCCCTCTGTCCCACCTCCTCCAGACTCCTCCTGTCCTCCTCCCTAACAGATCCTCTGTCCTCCTCCCTCCAGACTCCTCTGTCCCCGTCCTCCGACCCCTCTGTCCTCCTCCCTCCAGACTCCTCTGTCTCCACCACACCCCTCTATCCCTCCTCCCTCCAGACTCCTCTCTCCTCCTCCTCCCACCAGACTCCTCTCTCCTCCCACCAGACCCCTCCCAGTCCTCCTCCCCTCCAGACTCCTCTGTCCTCACTCCTCCCTCCCCAGCCTCACCTCTGTCCTCCTCCCGCCAACTCCTCTGTCTGTTCTGGTCTCCTCCCTCCAGACCCCTCTTTCCTCCTCCCTCAAGACTCCTCTGTCCTCCTCCCTCAAGACTCCTCTGTCCTCCTCCCTCCAGACTCCTCTGTCCTCCTCCATCCTCAGACTCCTCTGTTCTCCTCCCTCCAGTCCCCTCTGCCTCCTCCTCCTCCCTCCAGACTCCTCTGTCCCTCCTCCCTCCAGACTCCTCTCTCTCCTCCCTGACCGATCCTTTACCAACCAGACCCTCTGTCCCCCCCTCCTCCTCCCCCTCTGTCACCTCCCTCCAGACTCCTCTGTCATCCTCCTCCTCCTCCCTCCATACTCCTCTCCTCCTCCTCCCTCCAAACTCCTCCCTCCTCCCTCCAGACTCCTCTGTCCTCCTCCCCTCCAGAACCCTCTGTCCTCCCTCCCTCCAGACTCCTCATCCTCCTCCCTCCAGACTCCAGTCCCCTCCAGATGATCTGTAATAATCTGTAATAATCTACAATAATCTGTAATAATCTGTAATAATCTGACATCCTCTGTCCCTGCAGTTGTCTGCGGCTCGTGGTTCGATCACATCCTGAGTTGGGAGGAGCACCGCAATGAGATGGGGACGCTCTTCCTCTACTACGAGGCCATGAAGAAGGTGAGCGGACACAACTCCGTCTCCTGTGATAGCCGCCACCTACACCGAGGGCGCCTTCCATTGCCGCGCCTCACGCCATAGTCCCTCTAACCCCCTAATCCAGTACAATGCAGCTGGGGACTAGCACCCTCCTGCAGCATGGGGACTAGCACCCTCCTGCAGCTGGGGACTAGCACCCTCCTGCAGCATGCTGGGGACTAGCACCCTCCTGCAGCTGGGGCCTACCACCCTCCTGCAGCTGGGGACTACCACCCTCCTGCAGCAGGCTGGGGACTACCACCCTCCTGCAGCATGCTGGGGACTACCACCCTCCTGCAGCATGCTGGGGACTAGCACCCTCCTGCAGCTGGGGACTACCACCCTCCTGCAGCATGCTGGGACTACCACCCCTCATGCAGCATGCGTGGGCGACTGCACCCTCATGCAGCATGCTGGGGACTACCACCCTCATGCAGCATGCTGGGGACTACCACCCTCCTGCAGCATGCTGGGGACTAGCACCCTCCAGCAGCAAGGGGCCAACCACCCTCTTCCTGCAGCAGGGACTAGCACCCACCTGCAGCATGCTGGGGACTAGACCTCCTGCGACTCGGGGACTGACGACCCTCATGCAAGCAAGCTGGGGACTACCACCCTCCTGCAGCATGCTGGGGACTAGCACCCTCCTGCAGCATGCTGGGGACTTGCACCCTCCTGCAGCATGCTGGGGACTACCACCCACCTGCAGCATGCTGGGGACTAGCACCCTCCTGCAGCTGGGGACTACCACCCTCATGCAGCATGCTGGGGACTACCACCACTCCTGTATCTGGGTGACAACCACCCTTTCCTGCAGCTGGGGGCTAGCACCCTCCCTGCAGCTGGGCCTACCACCCTCGCTCAGCATGCTGGGACAAGGCACCCTTCAATGCAGGCAAGCGGGGACTACCTCCCTCCTGTAATCTGGGGACTACACCCTTTTCTGCGCTGTGACTCAGCACCCTCCTGCAGCTGGGGCCTACCACCCTCCTGCAGCATGCTGGGGACTAGCACCCTCCTGCATCTGGGGACTAGCACCCTCCTGCATCTGGGGACTACCCCACCCTCCAGAAGTGGGTACTACCACCCCTCATGCAGCATGCAGGGACTAGCACCCTCCTGCAGCATGCTGGGGACTAGCACCCTCCTGCAGCCAGCTGGGGACTACCACCCTCCTGCAGCAAGCTGGGGACTACCACCCTCCGGCAGCATGCTGGGGACTACCACCCTCCTGCAGCATGCTGGGGACTACCAGCACCTCCTGCAGCTGGGGCTACCACCCTCCTTCAAGCTGGGGGACTACCACCCTCCTGCAGCTGGGGACTACCACCCTCCTGCAGCTGGGGCCTACCACCCTCCTGCAGCTGGGGCCTACCACCCTCCTGCAGCTGGGGACTACCACCCTCCTGCAGCTGGGGACTACCACCCTCCTGCAGCTGGGGGACTACACCCACCTGCAGCTGGGGAACTAACCTCCCTCCTGCAGCAGGGAAACCACCCTCCTGAGCTGGGTACTACCACCCTCCTCGCAGCAAGCTGGGGACAAATCACCCTCCCTGCACATGCATGTGACTACCACCGCTCCTTCAGCAAATGCTGGGGACTACCACCCGCACTCCTCAGCATGCTGGGGACAATCCACCCTCCTGCAGCAATGCTGGGACCTAGCACCCTCCTGCAGCTTGGGACTACACCCTCCTGCAGCATGCAGGGGACTAACCACCCTCTGCAAGCATGCTGGGACTACCACCTCCTGCAGCAGTGCTGGGACTACCACCCTCCTGCAGCATGCTGGGGGCAGTAGTCCTGACGCTGGCTTCGCCCGCAGGATCTCTTCCAGTCGGTGCGGAGGATCAGCCATTATCTGGGGATCAACATCAACGACAACGAAATCCACGAGATCTGCAAGAAGACGACGTTCTCCGAGATGAAAACCAACGTGGAGAAGGAGAACCCGGAGCCGAAGCGCACGGTCTGCGCCCTGACCTCCAACAAGAGGCTGATATTCCGCAAAGGTGAGAGCCAGCCTGGCTTTCCGGGGCCGCGCTCCCCCCCACCGGCACCAGCTGCAGCGTGCTCCGGGGCCGCGCTCCCTCACCAGCGGCCCCCGCTGCACCTGTGCTCGGAGCCGCGCCCCCCACCCGCCAGCTGCAGCCTGTGCCCGGGGGGGGGCCGCGCTCCCCCCCACCGCGGGCCCGCTGCAGCCGTGCTCCGACCGCCCCCCCACCCCGGCACCAGCTGCAGGCCTGTGCCCGGGCCGGGGGCTCCCTCCACCGCGGCCAGCTGCGCCTGTGCTCCGGGGGCCGCGGCTCCCCCCACCGCCGCCAGCTGCCGCCTGTGCTCCGGAGCCCGCTCCCCCACCCCGCATGCGCAGCCGTGCTCCGGAGCCCCCCTCTCCCCCCCACCCGCCCCCACGCTGCAGCCTGTGCTCCCGGGGGCGCTCCCCCACCGGCGGCCAGCTTTTGGCCCGTGCTCCGAGCCGCCTCCCTCCACCGCCCAGCGCAGCCGGCTCCGGACCGGCTCCCCCAACCGCCAGCCACGCAGCCTGTGCTTTCCAACCGGCCCCCCCCACGGCCTGCCACCTGTGCTCCGGATGGTCCCCCACCGCAGCCACGCTGCAGCCTGTCTCCGACCGCGCTCCCTCCACCACAGCCACGCTGCAAACCTGCTCCGGAGCCCCCGTCCCTCCACCAAGGGGCCCGCTGCACCCGTCCCCCGACCCCCGCTCCCTCCACCGCCCCCAACTGCAGCCTGTTTGGGGGTCCCTCCACCGGGGGGCCAGCTGCACCTGTGCCCGGG
This sequence comes from Phyllomedusa bahiana, assembly GCA_025379985.1. Classification (NCBI taxonomy): domain Eukaryota; kingdom Metazoa; phylum Chordata; class Amphibia; order Anura; family Hylidae; genus Phyllomedusa; species Phyllomedusa bahiana. The sequence continues at coordinate 14,319 of JAODAL010074255.1, forward strand.
GCCCGCTCCCTCCACCGGCGCCCGGGTGCAGCCCGTGCTCCGAGCCCGCTCCCTCCACCGCGGGCCAAGCGCAGCCTGTGCTCCGGGGCCCGCTCCCTCCACCGGGGGGGGGGGGGGGGG
>JAODAL010074256.1:0-14438 GCA_025379985.1 Phyllomedusa bahiana
CCTTTTATTTTGTACTCAAACCTATACTATACTTGACATTTCTTTAATATATAAAATACTACTTTTTTTTTTCATTTTTATTAACATTTTCTTTTAACAAAACAAATAATACAAGTACCATAAGCATATGAGATAGGCATAAGAGACAATAACCAGGTGGTACCTGAGGTATATATATATAAAACCTTGGTCAATAGAGCAGCAGAAAGCATACAGCGTGCAACACTCCAGCTAGGAATCTTCCCCAAGCCAGCTCCCACTGCATATACTAAAATGATTTGACCTACTCTATCCTACAAAAATAAAAATAAATAACAAAAGAAAAAAACAGTACAGAAAAAGGGAAAAAGGGAAAGGATAGTGCTGGGCTCGGCAGGAACCTGGGACTGGAGACAGCTGTTGTGACACAGAAAATGGGAGTTCAGGGGGATCACAGACCCCCCCCCCCCCTCCTCCCAAACTTCAACGCCAGGGTCCAAGCTACATCCCCACCCTACCACCCCCGCCAGCGCCCTGAACTCAGAGGAAGCCTTATACAAAATCCAGGGGTTCCACGTCCTTAAGAACTTTCCCGTTTCCTCAGGACTACGTGCTATAAATAAAATACTACTTTTTAATATTGATCTCTTAAATTATTTTCATATTTAATTATTTGTATAAATAGTATGACCAAATATAGGCGGCTTTCAGATGATAGAGGAGAGTGTGTACGTAGCCACAATCGGTTAGATTGCTGTCACTATTCAGTCCCACCCATCTTACTGTATGGTGTTTTTAACAATCTGTTCTCATGGTAGTTTTGTGTATATAGAGAAGAGAATGCTACAATGGCAATAGGTATCAAACATAAAAAAAAAAATTAAACATTTTCTCTACTCCCCTGTTGGAGTTGCAATCACAGCTTTGCAATAGCTGGCATGTATCCAATTCTGTTTTCCTTCCAGCTCTGAGGTGGCTGTAGTTAGCAACAGCAACACTTGGTATGGACCCTCATACTTAGCATCAAGACTTCCTCTGACATGCTTTTTGGTAACCACCTAATCTCCAGGTTGCAATTTATGACTCCCTTGGTCAGCATCTGGAATAGAAGAGTACACTTGATTATGCATTTGAGCTGGTCTGGCCGTAGTGCTGAGACATATTGGGCCAGCTCACCATGGTGAAGTGGCAATTTCTGAGGAAATACAGGCCTAATCAGTATCTCATATGGTGAGAGCTTAGTTTTCCTGTTAGGGGTGTATCGAACAGAGAACAATACAAGTGGCAAACACTCTATGGTTTTCCTGTCTCTTCCATGGCTTTTTTGATTTTTAGCTTGAGAGTGATACTTAACCTTTCTACCTTCCTACTCTGAGGGTGGTAAGGGGTGTGGAAGGCCTACTGTATCCCCAAACTGTTTAGTACTTCAGACATCATTTAACCTGTGAAATGTGTTCCTCTGCTGCAGTTACCTCAGATACTCTAAACTGGCATCAGTTTCTTGGCTGTAGATTTTGCAGTGGCACTCGTCATGGGGTAGCCTTCAGGCCATCCTGTTAAGAGATTGATGCACACCAACATATACTCATACACTTACTTTTGGCAGCTACACGTAATCAATCTTCACTCGCTGAAATGGATAGAGAGGCTTTAACGTGTATTTCTGTGACACCTTTACAGATTTTCCTTGATTATGCATAGTGCATTTTGTGCAGGTCCGGATGAACCTGGTCACTGCACCCGACACATCCGTTGTATACCACACTTTTGTGATAACGTCCATCATAGCTTGTTTTGACAAATGAGTCTGTCCATGTATGGCTTGCGCCATTAAGGGATACCGTTCCCTAGGTAACACAGTTTAAGTTCTTACCAATTGTAGTCCATCTAGAGTAGTCAGTGTACCTACCCTAGTCCAGGTCTCTCTTCTGCTGGAAAGTTAAGGTTTCGGACATCACTGGGTCACTGCAAATCAGTATGGCTTCTGTAGTCACATGCCATGGCTGCTTGCCTGACTCCTTTGCGGCTATGCCCACCTTGCAGTTTCCTTCCGCTTCCAGTGTTCGATCTGTGGTATGCGCTTTGACTTAATGATTGCAGCTTTGTAAGGGAGCAGTAGGGCTTGCATCAGTTGGTTTATAGCTTCACCATTTTTAATGACTTTACCTGTGGAAGTAAGGAAACTTCGCACCTTCCAGATAGGAACATAATCATGGGCTACCCCAAAGGCATGCCTCGAGTCTGTATAGACTGCCGTTTTACCTTCTGGCAGTCCATAAGCCTCAGTGAGAGCTGTCCGTTCCACCTCCTGTGCCGATACATGAGGGGGAAGTGACTCTTCGTTTATTACTTCATGTTGGGTAATGACTGCATATTCAGTATGGTTTCTGCCATTCTCTCCCAGGCTTCGTGAACCATCTACAAAAAAAAAACCTCGTAATCCGGTTTAGCCAAAGGGACTTCTGTATCATGTTGAAAACCTGATGTTTCCTGTTCCATCAGAGAGACACAATCATGATAAAATACACATCGGGTTGTTGTTCCAAATACTTTACATATAAGCTTGTCTACCTCCCAACCTCTCCTCCTTTTGAATCTGCAGACTCGGTGGGCAATAGAGTGTCAGGATACAAAGCTGTACAGCGTTGGAGATTGGCAGTTGATGGCGAGAGGAGGGCACATTGCAGCCACAAATGGAGGGTGTAGATGATAACAGTGTAATCAAGAATGATTTAAGAGACTTTGTCAGGCATTAGTGTTTTTGTGACCACTGCTCGTACACAGTAAGCAGAACATCTGGCTGGGTAATAGGCCACTGGTCTCTGAGAGCCATGTGCCTGAGTCAGGACTCATGCAGTAGAGTCTGATGGGGAGCGAGATGCCATGATAGTCAGTTTTAGAGAGTAAAAAAACTCCACTGCCTCAGGGGCCAGGGAAAACGGGGCAGAGGATAAACAATCATATAAGGCCTGCATTTGTGCTGATGCATTCCTTATCCAAAGCCGACAAAAGGAGACGACCTAAAAAGGTACGAAGCTGTTTCACCCCTTTTGGAATCTGAAGGGCTTGAATCGCCTCAAAACGCTCATGTGTGAGATCACGTGCCGGGACCAATGCAGTGTCCTAGGAATATAGGACCTTTTGTTGGCAGAACTGGAGTTTGTTTCGTGCAACCTTCCTCTGCAAGAAAAATTAAAAGGGAGATGGTGGTCTGTTGACAGGTAGATTCAGTTGAGGCTGCTAAGAGCAGATCATCAATTTAAGGAAGACTGCAAGGCTTGAGCGTTCTGGGTAGGGCTGTTTAGAGCCCCCTGGGGTAAACAGACCCAAGCGTACTGCTGAGCTTTGAAGGTCAAAGCAAAAAGGGGACTGGACTCTGGGTGCAGGTGTACACTGACAAAGGCGTTAGCCAGGTCAGTTACTGAAAAACATGTAGCGGTTGGTGCTATCCAAGACAACAATGTATCGGTGTTTGATACAAGAGGGGTTAATGCTATAGTAACCGTATTGATGGCTCGTAAATCATGAACCAACCGGTAGGTGGCAGGCTGACCAAGTATGGGCTTCTTCTTTACTGGAAAGAGAGGTGCGTTTGCTGGGGAGTTTATCTTAACCAATGACCCTACTTCCAGAAGAGCAGAGTTGTCATTTTGTGCTACAGTCAAGGGGTACTGTCTCAAAGATGGGGGAGTACACCCAGGTTTTAAATGGACTTCAGCAAGGTGTACTGAAAAGAGCCCAATGTCTGTCTTGGATGTGGCCCACAAATAGGAGGATACCTGCTGCAGCATGAGTTCTTGACTTGGGATTAAAGGAAGAATGGCCAGGCTCTTTATGTAGTCAAGCGCAGCCAGTATGCATACAACATTCTCATTATTTGCAGCAAGTTTCAAAGAGACAGTCCCATAGGGGCGTTATTAAATGTTAGCATGCAGTTCAGCCAAAACATCAGCTCCCAAAAGTGAGGTTGGACATGTTTCACTAGCCACAAAACGAGTGATAATGGTATGATCACCAATGCAGCAGGTAAGGGGAACAGTTAAGTTACAACTCGTATCCTTGCCATCCAACTCTCTGGCAGTAAAGTAATCATCAGAAAGCATTTCATTTGACTGCTCTGGCTGCCCCCATGTCAGTAAGAAATGGAATAGATGGGCCGATGCTAGTATTGCAAATAACCAGGTGGACTAGACTCGGTTGGAACAAGAATGGGTAGCATGGGGTTGCCCTCTTCCTATGGGCTATTCTGGCTGGCAGGAGGAAGTAGTAAGGAATCCTGAGGTTCTCGATCCCTGTGCTGTCGATTTCGCTGCTTTTGGCGGGCTCTGCACTCTGAAGCATTTGAACTCCCTGCAAGAGGTTCCTACAGAGGGCTGGCTGACCATTTACCATTGCCTTGCCCTGTGATTTGGAAGAGTTATCCAACTCAATCACCCTAGCTGCTGTGACAAGGATTTCCATCCTCTCAGTACGCTATGTAGGTGCACATACCTTCAACTTCTCCTTTATGAGAGGGTTAAGCCCAGTTACAAATGCCTGTACACAAAGTTTTTGTGCTACAGGACCTCCATCATAACCCATCTCCTTCCAGGCTGCTGTCAGTCTTTTGTTGATAAGATAGAGGCTTGAGCGGGGGAGAGGGTGGTCGTGGTGTCTGCTCCAGTTGTGGTTGTCTCAATGAAGCTGTTTTAGCTGAGGTGCAGCGGGCACAAGATGAGTTTTAATGAGGACAGGATATATACCTCCTCCTGTGGGCTTTGATGTAACACAATTGAAACGGGTATCTCTCCACTCTTTTCTGGCCACACCTGGGGCAGATCCATCCTGCCAGACTAGAATCTACCACCAAAATAGCTGGTTTCTGGTATGAAAGACACGGCAGCAGTGTTGTAGCGGTTTTCTCACCAGCTGCCAATTCTTCACTTTTTAAATCTTCCGCTACTTGACACCATTTTTTCCACATGCTCATCTAACTCATGATCCTTCATACAACCTCCGAATTTCCTCTGAACGTCCATCCATTGTCCCTCCCATCCCCTTATCTTTATCACTTTCTCAATTCCTTTTGTCCACTCTGCGCCTGCTCTGTCTGATACTACTTGCTCTGCCTTCTTAAAATCCTCATTTTGGTAAATTTTTTCCCCGATTTACTTCTTTGTTATAACTTTAATGTCCCCTCCTGTTTCCCTTCCAACGGGATTCCTCCCTTTAGTAGGGTGCCTGGTTTGGAAACTTTTCCCCTCCAACTGGACTTCCTCCGTTAAATCCTAGGGGTACCCGGTTTGGAGTATATTTATTTAGGTTCAAGAAGGGGCAAGTGCACGATACCCAGTGCACAAAAATACAGAAACCACACATCAAAAACTGCAACAAAGGTATCAATGTTCTGACATGTTATTACAGTTCTTTCGTACTTAATAATATGGCATGCCATTTTACAGGCAAGGACCTATACGATACCCATGCTACGACACATGCAGAGGAACCTCAGGAAAGACTGAATTTAACCCCTTCACGACCTTGGGCGTATCCTACGCCGGGTCTTTTGGGGGTTCACCCCTGGACATGGTACGTCGGGGATCGGGCGAGCTAAATTTTATTGGCGATGGGCGGGGGGTGTCAGCTGTATTTTCAGCTGACCCCCGCAGCGCGGCCCCCCCTCCCCCGGGGGGGGGGGGGGGTGTTTAACCCCTTTAAATTATCGCGACCATCGGGTCGCAATAACGAGAGACGCAGGAGGAATCGCTCCCCCTGCGTTTCTGTCGGCCGTAGCTCCGGATCGCACGATCCTGCAGCTCCCCCTTTCCCAACAGAAGCGGGGGAGGGCACAGAATGCCTTCGGGGTTATCTGTGAGTCACGATGCCCGGCTTGCCCTGGGCTGTCCCGGGCATCGTGATGACATTACCATAGGAACCATATAGGCAAAAGCTATGTACTGATTCCTTTTTGAATGAGAGATCAAAAATTTTCTCCATTCAAACCCCTTTGGGGGAAAGTCAAAAATAAGGGAAAAAAAAAGTAAAAAAAATGAAAAAACAAGTAAAACACAAACACGAAAAATAAAAAAAATAGTAACCGCCTTTTCCCCCTTTTCAAACGCCAATCGCCCCAAAAAGATCAAAAATAAAGTACCATATTTGGTATCGCCCCGGGGCGAAAAGACCGCCCCAAAATCGGTCATGTTAAATAACCCGTACGGGAACGCCGTAAAAAAAACAAAAAAAAAAAAAAAAACAGAATTAAGATTATTGTTCATCCCGCAGCACATTAAATGGAATATAAAGCGATCAAAAACTCTTACTAATGCCAAAGTTGTACCAATTAAATCGTCAGTTCATCCCGCAAAAAAAAGTCCTTATACAGCTCTGTTTACGGAAATATATAAAATGTTAGCTTCAGAAGTAGCGATGCATAAATAATTGTTTTACACACTAAAAACAACTTTTCTTTTTTTTTTTTTTAAAGTTGCTTCAACATTAAAAAACTATATAAATAGGGTATCGCCATATCGTAGCGACCCAAAGAGTCAAAGCTAATATCACGGTACATGCATGGTGAGCCCTGTTAAAATAAAAATAAAAAACACTACTTAGGATTGGCTGTATTTTCTTCACCCTTGGCCTCAAAAAATGGGTTAAAAGGAATCAAAAAAGCTTGTTCCCCCAAAAAAATGATACTAATAAAAACGTCAACTCATCTCGCAAAAAACAAGTCCCTACACAGCCCAAGACAGAAAAATGTAAAAGTTTGGCTCTCTAGACTATTGGGAGTGGGGTGTTGTTACCCCCCCAGTTTATGCAAAAAACTATTTTCCTGGTTGAATAAGTGTTTTTTATTGTATAAAAGCAGTAAAACATAAAAAAATATGGTATTGGTGTAATCGTATTGACTGCTGAGTACAGCTACCATGTCATATATACCGTACAGTGATCGCTATAAAAAAATAAAAAATAAAAAATATACCAAGATTGCTGTATTTTGTTCAAAACATCTCACAAAATCATTAATAAAAGTGAACATAGCCTTCATATGGAACCCATAATGGTACCAATAAAAACTTCAATCATCCAGCAAAAAAACAGCCCCATTCACTGCTCTGCACACAGCAAAATAAAATTGTTATGGCTGTCAGATAGGGACACATAAAATCGCCAATTTTTTTAGTTTATATTCTACTGTGTAAATGTAATAAAACAGAAAAAAACTGTAGATCTATATCATTGTAATTGTACCGACCCCCATAGTATAAGTTTTAACATCATTTACACTCCGGCGAATGTGTAAAATTGGAAACTCAAAAAACAATGGACCGAACTGCGTTTCCCCCCCACCATTTTTCATTGCCCAATGCTAAAAAAAAAAAACTATGGAACATTGTGTGCCTAAATTGCAGAATACATCCCTAGATGAGACCTGATGGGTTTGAATCCAAAATGGGGCGACTTCTGGAGGTTTTCGCCTGTTCTGCTACTTTGGGGGCTTTGCAAATGCGACAATGGCCCCACCATAATCTGCGTTCCAAAAGCCAAAGCGCTCCCTCCTTGTACGCCCTTGCCATGCCGCCCAACAGGCAGTTTACACCACATGTAGGTTGGGTTATGCAGAACTTGGAAGAATTGCTTAACAAAGTTTGAGGGTTCTTTTTTCCAGGATTCCTATGTTTATATGAAAAATTTTAAGCTAAAATTGCGATTATGGAATACTTTTTTTATATGTTATTCACAGACGTATGACATAAAAATGTGTGACTAACCTGTGGGGTCTATATTTAAGCTATTAACACCACTGGTTTTTTTACTGAAGGGGGGTTTGTTCCATTATGCGGTCTATTTAGGGGTGTTTAGTATAGTTGTTGCAACTTGAGGGTGGCCCCAACCGGTTAGGGAGCATTATTTATATCGTATTGATATATGTGTCCCAAGTGCTGTAGGTGAGCCACGGTGGTCGGGGATTTTGGGTGGAGCCATTATATTTGAAATAGGTACACTGTAGGGTGGGGTGTGAGAGTTTATCGGCAGTCAGGGTGGATAATTGAGTATTAAGTTGCATTTACCTAGTCAATTTACCGTATTCAGTGAATAATGGTAAAATATTGAAAATCTGCAAAAAAAAATGTGAAATTTTGAAATTTTCACCTCCACTTAGCTTAATTTGTGAATTATCAGAAGGGTTACCAAACTTCACGAATAGTGTTGTTAATACATTAGGGGTCTAGTTTCTCAGAATGGCGTAACTTATGGGGTATCAACATGCAGGACCCTCAAGCCACGTTAGAAACTGGAGGAAAGAATAGGGGACCTATTGTCAAAATTGATAAGAAACCAATTACATATTTCCCAATAATATTTTTATGATGGAAAAGAAAAAAGATGACGTTCCGGAGACAACACATCAAGAATAGATTATCAAGCACTTGCACATATTATACTCTTGGTAGCAAAGAGATGCCTGTGGACTAAGTGGCTGGAACTGAGGTGCCAGACTTGATATGGCATTAGGACTAAACAAAAATATACTGCTATGCATTGGCTGATCAAATATATTTACTGAACGTACTAAAGAGGTATTAGAGGGGAGTCTTTTTAAAAAATGGAAACCTTTATCGAGAAATTCTTCACACATTGCGAAATAAGAAAATTACTAGACATCTTCCAATTTACCAGTTTCTTCCTAAGGGAAAATCAGAGGGATCTTTGGGTAGGTTACTGCCCTCCAGTGGCCACAGGGTAAAGGGAGATAACCTTAAGTTTATAACATTTGATCACACCTTTTTGCTTACCTTCACGAGTTGTGATAAACACTACGTTGCAAGAAAAAGAGAGACTGGCATTGTGTGTTTTTTGGTTTGTTTTGTTGATATAATGGTTAGGTTTATGTTTCTCTTTTGTGGTAATGTGTCACCTCAGTAGGGTAATGACATATTAATAAGAGAAGCCTAATTATGGGCCCTGAGAAACAAAATCCTAGACCAGGGTCAGGGATGGCAGTTTGTTGTATTGATGTAAACTATGGGACTCGGTATTACTACCTCTTTATGAGGTTGTTTTTTGTTATTAATTGCTTATAACAATGGAAAATTATGGTATTGTTATTCTTCAAATTGTTTGAAACGCTGAATGTTATATGATTTTATACAGTTGCTAATAAAATATATTTAAAAAAAATTTTTTTTTTCTTGAAAATGTGAGAAATTACTACTAAATTTCTAAACCCTCTAATGTCGTAAAAAAAAGACATTTTAAAAAAATGATGCCAACCTACACTCACCGGCCACTTTATTAGGTTATACACCATGCGTATCGGTTGGCCCTTTTGCCTTCAGAACTGCCTCAATTCTGTCGGTTGGAATAGATTCCACAAGGTGTTGCAACGATGCTAAATTTGGGTACCAAGGGGCCAAAGAGTGCCAAGGAACTTTATTCCCACACCATGACACCACCACCACCAGCCTGAAAGTTGATACAAGTCCAGGATGGATCCATGCTTTCATGTTGTTGACGCCAACTTCTGACCCTGCCATCGACAGTCCGCCAGCAGAAAATGAGATTCATCAGTCCAGGCACGTTTTTTCCAATCTTCTACTGTTCCATTTCGATGAAGCTTGGGGCAAATGGAGCCTCAGTTTCCTGTTCTTTGCTGAAAAGGAGTGGGCAACACGCGGTGTGGTATTCTGCTGCTGTAGCCCAATCTGCTCAAGTTCGCCATGTACTGTGCGTTCAGAGATGATTCTTCTCGCTACCCTTTGGTTGTAAAACGGGGTGGCTATTTGAGTCACTGTTGCCTTTCTATTGCCCGAACTCCGTCTGCCATTTCCTTTGTCTCTGGCAATCAACAAGGCATTTCCGCCCAACGGACTGGCTCACTGGGATGTTTTTTCTTTTTCGGACCATTTATTGTAAACCCTAGAGATGGTTAGTGCGTTGAACATATGATGAAATTTCCCTCGGAGATCAGAAGATTCTGAAATAATCAGACCAGCCCTTCTGGCTCCAACAACCATGCAGTTCAAAGGCAATCAAAATACCTTTTCTTCCCACTACTGATGCTCGGTTAGAACTGCAGGAGATTGTTTCTTGATCCATGTCTACATGCTAAATGCACTGAGTTGCCGCCATGGGATTGGCTGATTAGAAATTAAGTGTTAACGAGCAGTTGGACAGGTGTACCTAATAAAGTGGCCGGTGAGTGTATAGTGGACATATGGTAGATGCTAGTTATAAACTATTTTGTGGTGAATAATTATCTGTCTTGCACGCAGAAATTTTGCAACTTTCAAAATCGCAAATTTTTCCACATTTTCATGAAATTTTGATATTTTTCAGATACAAACAAGGATTGTATGGATAAAAATTTCTTACTAACTTAAAGCACAATGTGTCACGAGAAAACAATCTCTGAATCGCATGGATAGGTAAAAGTGTCAGTTATTCTCACATAAATTGACACATGTCAGATTTCAAATATAGGGCTGTGTCAGGGAAGGTCAAAACAGGCTGGGTCCTTAAGGGGTTAAGGAAGATGAGCTTCTTACCTGGCAGCGCTGCCAGTTTTTGGCCTCCTCTGTCCTTCCCGATATCCTTACACAGTAAGTCGGGATACAGGTATCTCCTTCACCAATGTAGTAGCCAAGCCCACCTAGGGATGCCATTTTGATAAGGCCAACTGCTTTTAAGATAATACTATGGTAGACCGAATTAAAAATGTTATTCCCTATATCCGGATTTAGAGAGTAAAGTGACAACAGGACTCTGAGAGAGCTGTGCTCAGAATACCATTTATTAAAGACAAAGCTCAAATATTTAAGGACATAACATTGGCAAGTTTCCCAGTAGTATTCATCATTGTTTAACAGAGTTCTTGAACACGGATTGTAGCCATCATTTAGCATAAGATCAGGAAAGTATCTCTTAATAACTCAACCGTGCGCTTGAAACTTGCAAAAGAACAGATTGTTTTTGAGCTGTATGAAAAACCTTAGTAATCTGACAAAATGGCTGAAGCAGTGATCTATACAGAAGAGTTAACATTTCTCTGCTATCTCATCCCTATCACATGTCTATTTAATTACCTGTTTTTGCGGCATACAATATGTAGGGAGAACAGTTATAAAACTTTCTAAAAGGATCAATAATCATTGTTACAATGTGAACCATCGAAACAGACACCCAGTTTACCTAGACATTTTACAACTGTTCACATAGGTGAACGACCCCATTTCACAGTCCAACCAATAGAACATGTCCAAGATTGTCTTGGATGGAAATAAAAATTTAGCTGAAAAAGAGGCGCTTTGGATCTATAAATTTAAATAAAATCCAACCCTTTGGTCTTGGAGAGATGCTAGATTTTATAGGTTAGTGTTCCAAATTTGCTATTTAGTCTCGAGATAGAAATTCTCCTGAAGCAATTATAGGATTTTAACCGACAGTTGCCATGAGTCTACAATAGTGACGTAACCTAGTTTTACTTCTATACCGGAGTCTACGAACCTTGCGTAATCTAACCTTGCAAGTGATATTTTGTACATTTTAAATGGTGCTATAGGGATTAAATGATTTTATAAAATCTATTTTAATGTTTTACAGTAGACTGAACAGAATGAAATAGTAATTTATGTGTAATATATGTGCATATATAATTTAGTTTTATTGAAGGCCAGTACCGTCCATTTTGACACACAACTTTATTTAAATTGGAACGATCAATTTGACTTTTTTAGTATTCTGTTGAACTTTAGAAAGCGAGCACAACTGAGCAACAACACAAGTACATTAGAGTCTCTAGTTTGAGAAATCAACACCTCACAGGTCCTCATCTGGCAGCTTCATTAAATAGTACCCGCAAAACACCAGTGTCAACGTCTACAGTGAAGAGGCGACTCTGGGATGCTGGCCTTCAGGGCAGAGTGGCAAAGAAAAAGCCATATCTGAGACTGGCTAATGAAAGGAAAAGATTAATATGGGCTAAAGAACACAGAAATTGGACAGAGGAAGATTGGAAAAAAGTGCTATGGACAGACAAATCGAAGTTTGAGGAGTTTGGATCACACAGAAGAACATTTGTGAGACGCAGAACAACTGAAAAAATGCTGGAAGAGTGCCTGACGCCATTTGTCAAGCATGGTGGAGGTAATGTGATGGTCTGGGGTTGCTTTGGAGCTGGTAAAGTGGGAGATTTGTTCAAGGTAAAAGGGATTTTGAATATGGAACGCGATCACTCCATTTTGCAATGCCCTGCCATATCCCGTGGACAGCGCTTGATTGGAGCCAATTTCATCCTGCAACAGGACAATGACCCAAAGCACACCTTCAAATTATGCAAGAACTATTTAGGGAAGAAGCAGGCAGCTGGTATTCTTTCTGTAATATAGTGGCCAGCGCAGTCACCAGATCTCAACCCCATTGAGCTGTTGTGGGAGCACCTTGACCGTATGGTACGCAAAAAGGGCCCATCAAGCCAATCCAACTTGTGGGAGGGGCTTCTGGAAGCATGGGGTGAAATTTCTCCAGATTTCCTCAGCAAATTAACAGCTAGAATGCCAAAGGTCTGCAATGCTGTAATTGCTGCAAAGGGAGCATTCTTTGACAAAAGCAAAGTTTGAAGTAGAAAATGATTATTTCAAATAAAAATGATTATTTCTAACCTGGTCAATGTCTGGACTATATTTCTATTCATTTTGCAACTCATTTGATAAATAAAAGTTTGAGTTTTCAGGGAAAACACAAAATTGTCTGGTTTACCCCAACCTTTTGAATGGTAGTTTATGTTTTATTGATATAGGCACAATTTTATAAATTTAGTTTTGAGCACTTTTTGTAAAAAACAAAAAAGTAAAAAAAAAAACCTTTTAAAATACGGCAACTTTAACTGGGAAACTGTGTTCAACTACACGTTTTTTTTACCAATGGTTCCAAAAACTGCAGTGGTTCCTTCGTGAAGCAAGGTAGAAGGCGGCTCGACTATTCCAGGATATCGGGACGCTGACTGAAGTAACATCGATATCCTGAACTTAAACACAGTTAGTTTGCCACTTTTATGGACTACAGTGTCCAGTAGTGACACGGGAGCTCAAACCCGTCAATTGCACAGTCAATAAAGGTGATGTCACTACATAAAGCATTTTTGTTTACATTTTAATCATTCCTTGAGTAGGGATTTATATTTCATCCACATATCATATTCTTTCTGAAATACATGACCTGTTGTCCAGTTCACATGGATTTCCTCCTTTTATATTGGCGTTTCTTCTCTCCACGCTGCAAGAGATATAATCTAGCTGCCTTCATTGGACACAATCTGTCCTAATCAGATCCTGGCAGTACGTCTTACTTGCATCTCGGTGTGCCATGCAATGTCCAAACACTACGTTTCGGGGGTAGGACACACCCCCTTTGTCAAGCATAATGGGAACTAATAGCCATGTCTATATATAGTACTTACGCAATACAATGTTAATACTACTTATAATACACTCATATGTCACATACAAAAAACATTACATAAAACACTTAAGTTATCATTTAAAAACACAAATTCTATAACTTAATGCTGTGAATCGTTGCCCTTCTATGTTATGCCAGTTCAATCCTCTTTCTCCCGCACCGCACATGCGTGCCTAACCTTCACTCCGGGTTTACTCGGCTACAATCCTTCCTGCAACTGAATCCCAGGACATAGCACACACCTGAGCGCAGAGGATAGGTAAGGAAACTAACGCAATAATGTGAACTATGTCATAGGTAAGCATTCCAATGACATTCTTCATTTAATCCTTTCGGGGATAGTGCTTCCCTGTTCACTATCCAAAACACCTCACGTTGCAATAGCCGATTTTTTATTTGTTCAGAGACTAAGCCTTCAACCTGTTCCAATACACAACATCTTAGTTCCGAGACGGTATGTCTGAATTCAAAAAAGTGCCTGGCAACTGAGGATTCACCAAATCTTTTTTTTTTTTGTAACTGTATTTTTATTCAGAAATTTTTGTTTTACATCAGTAAACAAGTATACAGCAGTGGCATGTATCGCAACAAAAGGGCGTACAAAATTATCGTGTTTCACGCCAAACAACATACCCGCCAAGTCCTATAATGCAAATGGAAAATAACAGGGTATTATAGTGCACAGTGCCACATAGTCAAATACCGCAGGAGAGAGCATCAACGAGTCTAGTGAAACCCAGTAGAGATGCATATTTGTTTGAGCCTACTACGTGGAAACACATGACCAATCCGTGTCCACTGGGACAGGAAGGAGACGTGCACTCCAGTGTAGGTTAGCGTAGATGTAAGGAGAGACATGCTCCCGCCATACCTCTTCCAAGGGTAGACACCGAGCAAGAGGCCCACCAATATGTATGCCTGGGCAAGCCCCCTGGCTTCCAACCGCACACCTTAACGAGGATGAACGGAGGGTATTAAGGCAATCTCTTTGAATCTTGAAAAATCAAAACCAGACT
>JAODAL010074257.1:0-14438 GCA_025379985.1 Phyllomedusa bahiana
TGTAGGCATGCCCTTCTTATCCCAGAGTTCTTTGCCCCAGTAAAGCCATGTGCTCGCAGCCATTTCATCAAGCAAAAGCACACTTCGTTCACGCGAAGTACCCCAGACTTCGACTTCGTTCAGAACCAAAGTTTTCCTGAAATTCTAAACGAATTCCACTTCGTTAGAATCAATTCGCCCATCTCTAGTAGTCAGGCTAGCGAAGGTGAAATACCAGGAGAGTTAATAGTAAAAGAATCACAGTGAAACAGGCCAGAGTTGCAAACCAGAACTTTCAAAACTGCAGTTAGCGAAATGGAAAAGAACCAAGATAAAAAGAGCAATCACAGACATGGAGTACACAAACTAGTTTAATACTCTTGCTCAGCCATTGCTTGGATGCAGGTTCAGAACTCAGACTAGTTTTCTCCGACCTCAGGCCGAGGCTAGGCAATAAGCATGAAACATTCTTAAAAGGACAGAAAACTCCTAACATCAAGCACGTAGCAAGTGTCATTAAGATCTGCAAATGTTTTGAAATTTTTGTTTCCAATTTTTCTTTTTTTTATAGATTCTATGATTTCTAGAATTCCAAGATGTTTCCTTCTGTTCCAGTTTCAAAGTTGAAGATTGTAGAATACTGTTGACTGAGCACACGCACATATACTGCTTTAACATCTCTGCATTCCCTTCCTACTTTCTATCTAAATAAAAGATTTCCTAGACATTTTTAGTTTGAAGATGGATACAAAAAACAAAATATAAAGTATAATAATGGATTTAGATTACACTTTACAATTAATTTAATGTCATAAAAGCATTGAAGTGCATAGTTAGCTAAGCAATGCAAGTATTTAAGAACATATTTGTAAAAGTAATGCAAAAAATTCAATATTAGAATATGAGAACACAAGAATTAGGTTGGTGTTAAAGGTAGCGTTTTTTGGGAAAAGTGACAGTTTTTTGTGGCATATACCTAGTGATGAGTTCCAGGGTAAGTTCAAGAGTGTCCATATTGCAATATTTTCTACATTTAACTGCATCCATAAAGTTAGCAACTAGAGGTATGTTGTTCCCTACTACTGGAGGTTGAGCTATCCTGATTAAGCCCTGGCACACCAATGTCCAGTCAAAAAAAATGCCCTCTGTAACCTCAAATTTAAGTATGGGAGGTATTTTGGGTCAGAGCTTGATGAGCTAATGGAAGACTTGTTGGATTTGAAAGGCAGGTCACTTCCCTAACCCAGCAGAGGGCAGACCAGAAGCTCTTTTCAGAGGCATAGCATAGGAAATAAGAGGCATGATTCCTGACAGCAGACGTTGTCTGGTTAGAGGATGTCTGCAGAGATTTTTTTCTGCCATGGAAGACACTAATTCAGGACAGTTTGATCCTAGATTTAAGAAACCATGGTTACCATATTCAGTTATTTGCTACATAGGCCAGAATAAACGTCTTGGAATATTTCATAACTTAACTGGTCTAAAAACATGTTCTCAAGAGGGTACCCCTCTCTGAAACACAGTTGAGACTATACTCCAAGGTTTTTTATGGTCATTAACCCCTTAAGGACCAAGTGTTTTTTTTTTTTGGGGGGGGGGTTGACACATTCATTTTTCCTTCTTGCTTTCCAAGAGCCATAACTTTTTCGTTTTTCAATCTACATAGATATACACTCACCGGCCACTTTTTTAGGTACACCTGTCCAACTGCTCGTTAACACTTAATTTCTAATCAGCCAATCACATGGCGGCAACTCAGTGCATTTAGGCATGCAGACATGGTCAAGACAATCTCCTGCAGTTCAAAGCGAGCATCAGTATGGGAAGAAAGTGATTTGAGTGCCTTTGAACGTGGCATGGTTGTTTGGTGCCATAAGGGCTGGTCTGAGTATTTCAGAAACTGCTGATCTCCTGGGATTTTCACGCACAACCATCTCTAGGGTTTACAGAGAATGGTCCGAAAAAGAAAAAACATCCAGGAGCAGCAGTCCTGTGGGCGGAAATACCTTGTTGATGCCAGAGGTCAAAGGAGAATGGGCAGACTGGTTCGAGCTGATAGAAAGGCAACAGTGACTCAAATAGCCACCCGTTACAACCAAGGTAGGCAGAAGAGCATCTCTGAACGCACAGTACGGCGAACTTTGAGGCAGATGGGCTACAGCAGCAGAAGACCACACCGGGTGCCACTCCTTTCAGCTAAGAACAGGAAACTGAGGCTCCAATTTGCCCAAGCTCATCGAAATTGGACAGTAGAAGATTGGAAAAACGTTGCCTGGTCTGATGAGTCTCGATTTCTGCTGCGCCATTCGGATGGTAGGGTCAGAATTTGGCGTCAACAACATGAAAGCATGGATCCATCCTGCCTTGTATCAACGGTTCAGGCTGGTGGTGGTGGTGTCATGGTGTGGGGAATATTTTCTTGGCACTCTTTGGGCCCCTTGGTACCAATTGAGCATCGTTGCAACACCTTGTTGAATCTATGCCACAAAGAATTGAGGCAGTTCTGAAGGCAAAAGGGGGTCCAACCCGTTACTAGCATGGTGTACCTAATAAAGTGGCCGGTGAGTGTATAAGGGCTTTTGCAGGATAAGATGTACTTTCTAATAGTGTCATTCACTATACTATGGAAAGTATATTCTAAGTGGGTCAAAGTGTGAAATAAACGTACTTGAGCCATGTTTGCGAGGTTATTTTATTTTTTTTTACGCCGTTCACTCTACGGTATAAATTATTTTTTCTCTGTATTCTGCAGGTTTGTACGATACCAGAAACACCAAATTCGATTCCAGAAACACAAAATATGTATTATAGTACCGTAAAAGAATTCAAACATTTTCTATTTTTGAGATTTGCGCTGCAGTACCATTTTCTGCAACCAATAACTTTTTTGCACTTCTACCTATTCAGTGAAGGTGCATTTTTTGTGGCCTTAAGTGTACTTTTTACTGGTACCATTTTGGGATAGATGCAAATTTTTTGATCACTCTTATTCCAATTTTTTGTGAACCTGAATTGACCAAAAAAAAAAACTTTTTCCATTTTTATGGCAATAAACCAGCTGTGTAATAGGATCATGGTGCGATCCCACTACAAAGGCCCTTACCGGCACTATGACGTTAATTTACACGCAGTGTCACTAAGGGGTAAAACCTTCCAGAGTCTGGCTCATGATCATAGTTATTCAATTTTCGTAACCAATTCACAATATAAAAAAAATAAAATTTTCCTTATGGAATCTGCAGGGTCAGTCCTGGAGATACAATGGTCTCTTTAGACCCAAAGGATGCATATTTTCTTATTATATAAAGTACCTGGGGATTTCAGAGTATGTCCAAGGTGTGGTGAGACAGCTCCATTTTACAACATCCCTTTTGGCATCACTTCTGCTCCCTTTTTTCAAAGGTAGTGTCTGCAGTTGCTGCTCAGCTGAGACTCCAAGAAAATTCCATTGACCCATATCTGAATGTCTGGCCTATCTTAGACAGAACAAAGGTTACCACAGAACCAACATGCAACTGAAATGCTTTACAGAACTGGGTTGACTAATAAATAGGTCCAGTAACAAATTTTCAAAAGTTGCCAGGTTCAGTTATGAAATAAGCCATTTTTTTATGATTTTGACCTCCTGAATTCAATACAATTTTTAGTTGACTCGTTTCTATAATTTCAAAGAGTTTTCCTTATACTGATACACATAATTAAAGCATACAAGTTTTAGTACTGTGAAGCATTATAATTTTTGCAAATATAAAGATGCAGAATATTTTGTTATGCCAATTTATCCATTGCTTTTAGAAAGTTCTTCATTAAGCAATACTTGATATGCAATGGTGGCAACAAAATCTTATATGGTTCAAAAAGTTCTGGATGCTGGACATTTCTACACCCTGGCTGAAGTGAATGTCGGAAAGGCCATTCTCTTTTATTGTAGTGATATTCTCTTGCACGACTATCCTACTCACACAGAAAGCAGCAGTACTTTGTGTGTCTACCTTTGAAACCAAGTATTAGGGCAAATACCTTTAAAGAGGTTGTCTCACTACAAGGATTGTTTTTTATGTTAAATATCTTGCTAAAGCAACACTTTGCAATATGTGTCCATTAGCAGTGTCCTTCCTATTAATAGATATCCCCTCTTGTATGGGCTGTGCCAGCTCCTCAGGTTGCTATAGCTACAGACCTGTTTGATCTATCCTGATAGGCTGCCAGCACTGGTTGCTATAGCTACATACATGGCTTCTACTGCAGCCTAGTAGAATCTAGTAAACATGCCCCTGAATTCAAAGGGAAACCAAGAAAACAGGACTGAGGTGAGATGAATCAATGTAGTGAGACAACCCCTTTAAGTCAGCACAGAGGGCCAAAAATGTTGGTCAGAGTTCAGACACTTCAACAGCTGTTTCACGCTGTCATAGTTTTCTTTCATGTGGACAGCATATGCAACGGGAACTGAGCGTAGCGCATTGCCATTATGCAGCAAAATGACTTTTAGGCTTGTTTTGGATGAATCGATAAAGATCTTCTATTCCTCTGGATTATGACTTATCTTCAGAGTTTCCATTAAACTGTTGATATTATTACATGCCACAAGATCACCCTCCATGAAGAAATGTTGGACAAGATCTTTATGACGGTTACGGAACAAAGAAATCCGAAAATCCAAACATCCACTAGAAGATTCCACTGCTGTAACCTGGAATCTAAGCGTTCAGCCTTAATCTTGGGTACATCCAAATCTCTAATAAGATCATTCAGTTCACTTTGTGTTATGAGGTGTGGTTCAGTTAAAGGGGTTGTCTCACTACATCAATTCATCTTACCTCAGTCCTATTTTCTCAGTTTCATGTTTGAATTCAGTGTTTACTGGCTTCTACCGGTCTGCAGTGACGAGCTGCTGAGAACACCAGGTCTGTAGTGACCAACCCTGGCAGCCAATTAGTAGAGATCAAACAGGTCTGTAGCTATAGCAACCTGAGGAGCTGAAACAGCTCATACAGGAGGGGATATTTAGGAATGGGTAGGACACTGTTAATGAACACATATTGCAAAGTGACTTGTTTTTGTTAAATCTTTAACTTAAAAATAAATCCTTGTAGTGAGACAACCCCTTTAAGGTTGCTGACAGAAAATTTGGGTTGTGAAAAGAAGATGCTTCTTGACACCAAGCGCCCTCTTCTTTCTTACTTGACTCGACTGAAAATGTTTCTGGTGCTTTTGGAACCAGTAGATCTTTTGTATGTGGACATATTGCAGTGGAATGTTTGGATAGTGTAAAGTCCACTTCTTCCTTGAAACTCCTTCAATAATGGGGGGCAATATGCAGAACTAAAGTATCTCACAAAAGTGAGTACAACCTTCACATTTTTGTAAATATTTTATTATATCTTTTCATGGGACAACACTGAAGATATGACACTTTGATACACTGTAAAGTATTCAGTGTACAACTTTTATAAAAGTGTGAATTTGGTATTTCCTCAAAATAACTCACACAGTCACTGATGCCTAAACTGCTTGAAACAAAAGTGATTAAACCACTAAGTGAAAATGGACAAATTGTGCCCAATGTACAATTTTACCTCCACGGTGTCATGTGACTCATTAGTGTTGCAGTGTCTCAGCTGTGAATGGGGAGCAGGTGTGCTAAATTTTGTGTTACCCCTCTCACACTCTCTCATACTGGTCACTGGACGTTAAACATGGCACCCCATGTCAAAGAACTGTCTGAGGATATATAAAAAAAGAATTGTTGCTCTACATAAAGGTGGTCTAGACCAGTGATGGCGAACCTTTTTGAGACCGAGTGCCGAAACTGCAACCGAAAAATACCTTAGTTACCGCAAAGTGCCGCCGACGTCGGCACGAAGCAAGGAGGTGACGTTGGGAAGTGGGGCTGCACAACAATTAATACGAGGGATGTGACAGCCGCTTAGCCCATCCCTCTGCCATATTTCCACTATACAGTGACTATATTGTGGTAGATAGCAGTGTACACAGGTGCTCAGCAGACAGTTGACTGATTAATACCACCACACCACCACATAGTGACTGAATAATACCACAACACCACCACCACCACATAGTGACTGAATAATACCACAACACCACCACCACCACAAAGTCACTGAATAATACCACAACACCACCACCACCACCCCCTAGTGACTGAATAATACCACAACACCACCACCACCACATAGTGACTGAATAATACCACAACAACACCACCACATAGTGACTGAATAATACCACAACACCACCACCACATAGTGACTGAATAATACCACAACACCACCACCACCACCACCACATAGTGACTGAATAATACCACAACACCACCACCACCACATAGTGACTGAATAATACCACACCACCACCACCACATAGTGACTGATATTACACACAACACCACCACCACCACTACATAGTGCTGAATAATACCCCACACCATTACTGAAATATATAAAACCATTACACTTTCACACATAAAGAGATTACATTTCAGGCACATTTAGTGACTCACATGTGACGTTTCTCCAGTAAGTCTTTCACATTCCGGTTTCTTCTCCATCCGGTCCACACCTTCATACTGATTTCTCCCGACCAACACTCATCCCTGCAGATTTAGACACAAATATCTTAGAATCCTCACTTTTCCAGCAACTCCTTACTTACAGGTATACAAGTCCCCTAAGTTAGGTAGGTGTATAGGTTCCCTCAATTAGGCAGGTATATAGATATAGGTCCCCTCAGGCAGATAGGTATACAGATATAGGTCCCCACAGGCAGTATACAGCTCCCCACAGGCAGTATACAGCTCCCCACAGGCAATATACAGGTCCCCACAGGCAGTGTACAGACAGATAGCTCTCCACAGGCAGTATACAGATAGATAGCTCTCCACAGGCAGTATACAGACAGATAGCTCCCCACAGGAAGTATACAGGCAGATAGCTCTCCCCAACAGGCAGTATACAGCTCCACACAGGCAATATACAGGTCCCCACCAGCCAGTATACAGATAGCTCTCCCCACCAGCCAGTATACAGATAGCTCTCCCCACAGCCAGTATATAGATAGCTCTCCCCACAGCAGTATATACCCAGCTCTCCCCATAGTAGTATCTAGACTGCTCCCCACAGCAGTATATAGCCAGCTCCCCACAGCAGTATATAGCCAGCTCCCCCAGCGTGTATATAGCCAGCTCCTCCAGCCTGTATATAGCCGGCTCTCCCCACCAGCCTGTATATAGTCGGCTCTCTCCACCATGCCAGTATATAGCCTGCTCTCCCCACCAGCCTGTATATAGCCAGCTCTCCCCACCAGCCTGTATATAGCCAGCTCTCCCCACCAGCCTGTGTATAGCCAGCTCTCCCACAGCCTGTATATAGCCTGCACGCTCCCCACTGTATAGCCTGCAGCTCCCCCAGCCTGTATATAGCTCTCCCCCACTTGTATAAGAGCTCCCCCAGCCCTTATATAGCCTGCACGCTCCCACAGCCTGTATATAGCCTGCACGCTCCTCCAGCCTGTATATAGCAGCTCCCCCAGCCTGTATATAGCAGCTCCCCCAGCCTGTATATAGCCTGCACGCTCCCACAGCCTGTATATATATTACACAAATAAAATAAGAACACTATTTACTTACCTCCGTCCCAGCCGCACGCTCATCTTCTGTCCTCTTCTCTCCTCGCGCGGGGACGCTCCTCTGTTAGCTCCTCGGGCGCACAGCCTATGTCGGGCTGTGCGCCCAAGGACAGGCAGCGGTGCGACTAGGTAATTTCATTGCGTCGCTGCCAGCTGAGCACATGGACCCCCGCGCACCCTCAGCACTGAGGGTCCGTGGTGGATCCCGACTGCCGCTGTGTTAGGCCCACCAGCCTGTATATAGCCAACTCTCCCCACCAGCCTGTGTATAGCCAGCTCTCCCCACCAGCCTGTATATAGCCTGCACGCTCCCCCAGCCTGTATATAGCCTGCACGCTCCCCACTGCCTGTATATAGCCAGCTCTCCCCCAGCCTGTATATAGCCTGCAAGCTCCCCCAGCCTGTATATAGCAGCTCCCCCAGCCTGTATATACTGCATGCTCCCCCAGCCTGTATATAGCCTGCACGCTCCCCCAGCCTGTATATAGCCTGCACGCTCCCCCAGCCTGTATATACCTGCATCCCCCCCTGAATCCCACACTGCCTGTATATAGCCTGCACGCTCCCCACTGCCTGTATATAGCCTGCACGCTCCCCTACTGCACCTGTATAATAGCCTGCACGCTCCCCACACCTGTATATAGCCTGCATCTCCCCCAGCTTGTATATAGCCTGCACGCTCTCCCAGCCTGTACATAGCCTGCACACTCCCCCAGCTTGTATATAGCCTGCACGCTCTCCCAGCCTGTACATAGCCTGCACGCTCCCCCAGCCTGTATATATATTACACAAATAAAATAAGAACACTAATTTACTTACCTCCGTCCCAGCCGCGCGCTCATCTTCTGTCCTCTTCTCTCCTCACGCGGGGACGCTCCTCTGTTAGCTCCTCGGGCGCACAGCTCATGACGGGCTGTGCGCCCAAGGACAGGCAGCGGCGCGATGAGGTAATTTCATTGCGTCGCTGCCAGCTGAGCACATGGACCGCCGCGCAGCCTCAGCACTGAGGGTCCGTGGTGGATCCCGACTGCCGCTGTGTTAGACCTGGGGCTGCCGGAGGCCCCAGGTCCGACACTGTGAAACGGATGCCGTGCTCTATTAGCGCGGCGTCCGGGTGACCGTGCAGGAACCCAGCGAGTGGCCAGTCTGGTACGTGTGCCAGAAGAGATGGCCCTGCGTGCCACTTCCGGCACGCGTGCCATAGGTTCGCCACTGCTGGTCTAGGCTATGAAGATTGCTAACACTGTGAAACTGAGCTGCAGCATGGTGGACGAGACTATAGAAGCGGTTTAACAAGACAGGTTCCACTCAGAACAGGCCCGTCATTAAGTTGAGTGCACTTATTCAGTATCTTATCCAGAGATTGCTGCAGAGGCTCAAGAGGTGGGAGGTCAGCCTGTCAGTACTCAGACCATATGCCACACAAGGCGTTCACTTCTCCTGCAAAACTGTTGCACCAGAAGGAAGCCTCTTCTAAAGATGATGTACAGGAAAGCTCGCATAAAGCTTGCTGAAGAAAAGCAGACTAAGGACATGGATTACTGGAACCATGTCCTATTGTCGAGTGAGACCAAGATAAACTTAATTGGTTCAGATGGTGTCAAGCATGTGTAGCGGTAACCAGGTGAGGAGTACAAAAACAGGTGTGTCTTGCCTACAGTCAAGCATGGTGGTGCAAGTGTCATGGTTTGGGGCTACATAAGTGCCAGCTGGCTGCTGGGAGCTAAAGTTCATTGAAGAAACCATGAATGCCAACATGTAATGTGACATACTGAAGCAGAGCATGATCCCCTACCTTCAGAAACTGGGCCACAGGGCCCAACATGATAATTCCAACATGATAATGACCCCAAAAACACCTCCAAGATAATCAATGCCTCGCTAAAGAAAATGAGGGTAAAGCTGCTAGACTCCAGGCCTAAACTCTTGAGCATCTGTGGGGCATCCTCAAATGGAAGGTGAAGGAGCGCAAGGTCTCTAACATCCACCTGCTCCATGATGTTGTCATGGAGGAGTGGAAGAGAATTCCAGTGGCTGTAACCTGTGAAGCTCTAGTGCACTCCATTGCCAAGAGAGTTAAGGCAGTCTTGGAAAATAATGTTGGCCACACAAAATATTGAAACTTTGGGAACACTTTTTCCATTTTCATTTAGGGGCGTACTCACTTTTGTTGCAAGTAGTGTAGACTTAGCTAGCAGTGTGTGGAGTTGTTGCACCCCAAATTTCTAGCAATTTATATAAGCCATACACTGGCTACTTTACATTATATCAAAGTGTCATATTTTCTGTGTTGTCCCATTAAAAGATGTAATAAAATGTTTACAAAAATGTGAGAAGTGTACTCACTTTTGTGAGATACTGTAGCAAGTTGTAGTGTCAATATGTTAAGAAACAAAGCTAAGAAATCATAAAACTGTATATCTTACACAGAGAACATTTATAAAAGTAGGTGATGCAACTGTAATTAAGATTATGTCATCAGAGCTGAGTTGAAAGTTTTTGATTGGTCACCCTACGATAGTAGAATACTAAAGGCTCAATATACTAAATAGATGGTGTAATATACCTGCTACTAACAATGCAATAATGAAGATGAAATAATAAAGATGCACTTTTTCTATAAGCATGCATGAAAGGTGTCAGTTCAGCTGTTTTTGTCTATTAATCAATTTGGCAGTAGAAAAGCATATTCCTTCCAACTACCGAGGTACAATGTAGTTTTTGGTCAACTGAAAAAGCATTATCTTCTCTCTTTCTCATGCAAGAATTCTCAGTATTTGCTAATGGGACACATTATCTGCAATCTTCCAGGAGCTTGACCTTGAGAATAGTGACTAGTGTTGGGCTTGATGTCAGCAACCATAGAAACAGTTCCATGGTTGCTGCTCACATGAGACCCTGCAGTGAGTGTATCTATCAGAGTGGAGCAGAATTCCAAAGGTATTGGACAATACTTGCAGTCTCTTTTCCCAAGTCCTTTAAAGTGTGGATTAGTGAGCCCTCATAGAGCCTTTAATTGAATTAAATATTTGGAGTCCCCTCTAGACTCATGTCATCCAACATAAAGGAGTTTAGAATGGTTAGGATGGGCCAACAATACTTCTTCCCCTGTTAAAAGAAAAAGAATGAAATCCATACAGATGACATTACCACCGAAGTCTATTTAAACAAACAAGGTGGCAAAAATTGCATTTTCCCTGATGGAAGAAGTTCAGCTTAACCTGTCTTTGTCAAAAAAACAAAACATATGTCGGATAAGCAGAGGCTTAGTTCAGGGCAAATAGTCCCTAGATCAGGAGGTCTTCTGTTAGACTAAGTGGGTTTTTCCACTTGCCAAGTCTTGTGATTTCACAGTTCTCCCTATTCTCTTCTGTGGCAGTTTCAAATATAGCCAAATGAGCATGCTTGGCTATAAATGGTGCTCCCATAGACATGAATGGGGGAAAGCTGTGCAAGCACGGTCTTCCCCGTTTTCACTGAGGTCAGCTCAAGACAGCTACGTCTTGGCCTCAACAGGGGACTTTCTGCAGTAGATCTGATTGTGATATGGAGTAATTCAAATGAACTGGTCTTCTGATCCCTCGACAAAGAAGAAGCCTTGCTAGCTGTAGATGCTATGATGATTCAATGCCAGCTTTACTTGGAATACGTTTTTCCTTTCTCCATGGTCCAGAGGGTTCTGTCCAAGGCTCAGGAAGATCATGCACCCCTAATTGCTGTGATGCCTTTTTGGCCCAGTAGATCATGGTGCTCTTAGTTAATGAGATTGGATCATGGCCAATATTGGATACTCCCCCTCAGGCACAACCTGGCATCTCAGAGCAGCCAAATGTATTCCAGCCTCAGGAACCTGATGATCACTGCCCAGGGTTGCAGAGACCATATTGATGTCATTGGATCTTGAGATGTCCCGAGTACATAATGGCATCAAAAGACAACCAAACATACTTGCTTTCAAACAGGACAAACCTGAGGCATCAACTTTAACTTAATCCAGTGTTGTAGTACAGCCTGAATTATGTCAATTATTATATCAGGATTTGGAACATCCTGATGTGGGTGGCGAGTTCCTCAGGTCTCATGATTTATAGAAAAGACAAGTCAGTTCAGAGGCTTTGCGATCACAGTGATCAAAGGTAGATGAACCCTTTTGAACTGGTATTTTTCCAAAGGATACTCAGAAGCTTCTCCCTCAGTTTCTTTAGTCTTGGAATTTTCATAACAGGGCTTAATTAAGGTCCCGATCTTTCTTCAAAATTTAGGCATTATCTCCCTGTTTTGGGGTAAGCTATGTAGGTTCCAATAACCCATACATTGTTTTTCCTTCAGAAAAAAGTTCTTCTCAAGTATTTTCTTTCTGTTTTCAGACCAAAGGTACCTACCCAAAGCAACATAAATCAGTCCATCTCTATACTGGTTCTTTCTCAAGAAGCCTCTGTAAATAATTTAAGTCTGACCTCTCTTGTCCTCAGTAGATGCCTTAGAATCTACTTGGACAAGACCTTTACATTCAGGAAAGTATAGAAATTATTGGTAGCCTTCTCTGGAGCTAAGAAAGGTTCCAGAACCTCAAAAGTCACCATCTCTAATGGATCAGAGATACCATTCTTCAAGCCTTTATAGCTGAAGGTCTGAATCTACCTTAGTTTTTAAGAGTTCACAGCTCCAAAGCCCATTCTGCTTCCACAGTCTGTACATGAATTCCATCCCAAGGGATTTACTTGCTATATCCTCATCATTGTGCTACTGATAGGGATATAAGTGAAGCTTATGATTTAGAAAGTAAATCTGTTTCCTTCAATTCTGTCAGCAACACAAAGTTTCTGTCACGGTTGGTAGTAGTGGATCCGCTGGACCACTGCAAGCGATGGTGTAAGCCACGGCAGAGAGCGGAATTTAAGTAGGTCCCAGTTTTCACCAGAGCCCGTCGTAAAGCGGGATGGACTTGCTGCAGCGGGATTTTTCCAGGTCGCTTCCACTGACATGACTTGCTTGCGATGGCAGCCAAGGGTGAGTGCGGTACAGAATCGTGAGGTGTAGACGTAGTTAAGGACAGGCGGTAAGGTCAGGACAGGCGGCAGAGGTTCGTGATCGAGGGACGGAAGCAAGACGGTACAGTACACAGGAATCACGGCAAGACAAAGAACGCTTTCTCAATAGGCTAATAGGGCACTAAAGATCCAGTGCAGAGTGCAGGAAGGGGCAGGCCTTAAATAAGGGGAGTGACCGGCAATAGAATTTACTGGGGCGCTGGCCCTTTAAATTTAACACTGCCGGCACGCGCGCCCTAGGAGGCGGGGATGCACGTACCGGGAAGCAGAGACACAGTCAGGAGCGCGGCTGGGTGACTAAGGGGTGTTGGAGCGAGCACACCCGCGGCCCGACATTCGGGTCCCGGTTCCGCTTGCCCGCAGGGCACGGATGCGCCCGCGACCTGGGTAGAAGGTCACGGGGACACCCGTGACAGCTTCCTCCCTATTTAGACTATTTAGTCTATATTACTAAAAATAACAAAAAGGGAGAAATGGAGCCTGGGTAAGGATTTATATAGAGCACTCACTAAAAACTCCATTTCAGTCCACAAGGTAGAGAAATCGTTAAGATTGGGGTGCTGACAGGACTAAGGGAAAACAGATTTACTTTCTAAATCATAAGCTTTTTTACTTCAAAAAACACTTGTAAATATGTTTTGTGTTGCTTTTTTGTGACATTTTAATTATTTGTTTTATTCTTTTAATTATTGAATCAAGAAATCTAAGTAATCATCGAAAAATATTACGATAAGTATTAAAATACTAAGGGTGACATGTCCCAATACGCAAGTGCCATTTTTTGGTCTATTTTGCACCAAAAATACTCTTGATGCCATATTCTCGATATAAATAAACTGTAATATATCAAAACTAAGTGCATTATATGCCGGGCTGGACACATTGTAATGAGCCTAAAAAGGTGCATTAAATATAGTAGCGATGATATGCTGTGTGCCTATCAAGGCGCATTACATACACTAGTAATGATATGTTATGCACCTCAATTACACAATGCGCCTCGATAGGCGCATTATTTACACTGAGACTGATACGCTATGCGCCGGTGTTGCTCAATGTGCCTTTTAGGCGCATAAAGTTTATTATGCAAGGTATGCCAGATGCCAGATTTTGGAAAGTATCGTACTTTCAGGCACACCTTACACTGATTAAATGTGCCTAAAATCTGCAACTGCAAATCTGCAAAAGCATGCATTGTTAGAGGTATTTCTAGGTCTAAAAAAATCGCCCTAATGTATGTTAAGGGAACTTTACACACATACATTTCTGCAGGTTAGATTTATTATTGCTTATCACACTTTAAGTGTGGTGTCACATACTGTGTTGCTTGGAAAAATAATGAACAGTATCTCACAAAAGTGAGTACACCACTCAAATTTTTGTACATATTTTATTATATCTTTTTACAGTACAACATTGAAGATATGACACTTTAATGCAATATACAGTAGTTAGTGTACAGTTTATATAACAGTCTAAATTTGGTGTGCCCTCAAAATTACTCAACACAGAGCCATCAATTTCTAAACTGCTGGGAACAAAAGTGAATACACCTCTAAGTTAAAATGGAAAAATTCTGCCTCAAGTGTTGATATTTGATGTGGCTACCATTATTTCCAGCACTGAATTAACTATCTTGGGCATGGAGTTCACTAGAGCTTCATAGGTTGCAGCCACTGGAATCCTCTTCCACTCCCCCCATGATGACATCCAGAGCTAGTGGAGTTTGGATTTGGCTCCCCCCCTTTTCATTTGAGGGTT
>JAODAL010074258.1:0-14437 GCA_025379985.1 Phyllomedusa bahiana
CACCAAATTGTCAAAAGTGGCTCATGGGTCATGCTTTAAATTTGGGGGGGGATTTTGCTGTGAGATGAGCTATACTAGGGTCCTATTCTAAAAAATGTTTTTCTAACAGACATTTGTTCTTCACAATTGTCCAAAAGGGGCTAAGGGGTCATTTTTTGAATTTTTGGGGGGGCTTTTTTGTGTGACATGCAGCTATACTACAGGTCCTTTCAAAAAAATTTTGTTTCTAACAGACATTTTTTCTTCAAAATTGTAAAGGGAGTGGCTCAAGGGTGATGGTGCTGCGGGAAACAGGAATGGGTGGGCACTTTTAATGGCACATTTGCAAAATGATTTTATTTGCGTCTTTAAAATAGCTACAATCCCTGTATTGAGAAAACCCTTTTAATACAATAAAAAAAGAGAAAAAAAACATGGGGGGATTCCTCCTTTTTTAAAAAGTGTTTTCTAGAATTAAAAAGTACAAAAAAAATTGCATGTACAAAATAGATTAAAAAAAAATCCTCTGAATTGTACAAGGGGGTAAGGAAAAACTTGCCCAGATGTAGTTATTCAGGGAAATGGAGTATGAGCTGGACAAGAACAAAGTACAGAGACCTTTTCCCTCCGCCCTTTGGTAAAATAAAAAAGAATGCCAAGAAAAGGGCACCGGGGGTGTAACAGGAGCGTTAACCACCAGTATTCCAATGAACTAAATTGGTCCACACTCATACGGAGGGACAAGCGCTCCCGGGTAGACTTTTTTACTGAGGAAGGTGGAGTTTCAACTTCCGCTTCCCACCTGTTTCACCGAAGTTTTCGTTGCTGCGTCATGGGGGCTTTTTTAACCCTGGTGTTTAATGATGAGGGACGCCGCCTGGGCTCTCACCCGTACCCACTGTAACTCCGGCCCTGGGTCATGTGGGGCCCCAGGAAAAGGTATAGTCAATGTCCAGTTCAAACTAAAATGGGGGTTTGAAAGATCCTTTTTCCGGCCCACTTTTTAAATGTGGGGTCAGCAGGTTTGGGGTCATGTGGGGCCCCAGGACAGGTATAGTCAATGTCCGTAAAAACTAAAATGGGGGTTGAAAAGACCCCTTTTTCCGGTATTTTTTTAAATGTGGGGGCATGCGGGTTTTGGGGGCCTTTGGTCCGGACAGGTTAGTCAATGCCAGTAAACAAAAAAGGTGGTTAAAGACTCCTTTTTCCGGCACTTTTTTTTTGGGGTCAGCATGTTTGGGGTCATGCTGTGGCCCAGGACAGTATAGTCAAGTCCGTTCAACTAAAATGGGGGTTAAAAGACCCTTTTTCCGGCACTTTTTAATCGGGGTCAGAGGTTTAAGGGCATGCTGCGTTCCAGGCAGGTATATTCAATGTCCGTTCAAGTAAGATGATGGTTAAAATCATACTGCCTTCTGGCACTTTTTTTTTTGTGGGTGATGCAGGTTTAAGGGTATGCTTGGACAAGAAGGGGGTGAAATTTGTGTGTTTTTTTTCTGTGGTTTTTTAACCTAAGGTGTTTCCTAGAGTGCAGGTATCCTTTGATGTTGTGGGTGTTAATTCCACTTCTCCCGCCCTGTTTGGGTGTACGAATGAAGGTGTTGTTGCTCTCCCCTAGACTTTAGGTCATCGTCATAATCGACTGCCCTAGAAAAAACCTTATCGATGGGGGGTCTATCGCTATGCCCGAGTCGATAGCCAAGTAATCGCTCAACACTGTAAAATATTTAAGGGAGAGAACGGACAGCTTGTTAGTACCATTAGATAGGGGAAACGAGGAGGGGATGAAGTCAGAGCTAAGAACAGACGCTGATGGTTTAGTGTACAAAGACATAAGCATCAAAAATAAAGCGTAAACCCAAATTTTTTTCAGGGACTAGAAATTACTGCCATTTAACTCTTTAAATCCCTTCTCAGCATCCAATGATAAAAAGGGGCAAATCCATATTTGACAAGTTAGCGATTTGCACTAAATAAAGCAAGCAACATGTTGCATTTTGGCCTGTCTACCCGTAAAAACCCCCCCTTTTTGATTCTGTGAATTAGGTTGGTAGGACAACATTAAGTGGGGGAAGCAGTTTTTTAGCAAAATTTTAGGGGGCCCTGTTTTAAGGAGAAGGTTAAAATTAGCTGTTTTATCCTTTGGTTTGCCCGGTTTCAAAATTGTGGTAATAAGGCTTGTGTAGTTCCTTTGGGGGTTTATGGACATGAATCCTTATGTTTGGTTGATGGGGGGAAAGAGATCGAAAAATTGGAAAACCCGTTTTGTAATACCGGGGCCCCGGCGACTTTTTAGTTTATGGACAATTTCTTGTCAACTTCCAATTTAAAAGTAATGGGGGAAATTTTAAACATTTTTATTGAGTGATGAAAAAGTTGGGCAAGGAATGAGGAAAGAAAGTTATTAAGTCTATGCCGATGGGGGGGGATGTTTTCAGATTGAAGGTTATATGGGCCCAAAAAAAAAATTTGGAGAAAACTGTTCTGCAGTTCAAGGGGGTTAATGTTTTTAGTCCAGAAGGAGATTTTAAAATGGGATATCTGATTTGGTTGATAGACTTTTTTTTTTGGCTAGAAGTTGAGGGTTAATCGCCTTGTGCGTAAATGTCCATTTCTCTTGCGATTAAATTTCGTATTCTGTAGGTAAAAAAATTTGCAGGTCTTTCTTGAAAAAGACTAGTGCAGTCGTTTAGCAGAGAAGGATTAGTTTTAAAATCACTTTTAATTTTTTAAATATTGGTTATCAGGTTTTTTAAGGAGGACTGATATTTTTTCCCTAGAACGACGGGCCCAGCGGATGAACAACCACTGATAAATCCCTTGTGGGCACACCTGTATGGAGGGGGAGGGAGCACTAGAGGTTTAAAGTGAAAAAAGTTTTTATGGCCTTTTTAAAAAAGTGACTTTGTCTGGATTTTTAAGAGGAAATTTTTAAAGCCCCAGATGGTTTTCTGAGGGCGGTATCTGTTTCAAGGACAAATTAGGTGCAGGTCAGAAGTGAGTTCTACAGAGAAACCCCATTTTTATTTTTTGTTTCCCTTTTCCCGGAGCAGCTTTGTGTATGGTTGGAAATTTTTTACGCCTTCATGTAGCCGCAACAGTCCGGGAAGATTGAAAGGCAAAAAAAGTTCTGGAAAGAATCTGCTTTGCGTAAGGAAACGAAAAATTTCCCCCCTTTTTATATTATAAGTGAATACGGGTTACAATCTCTGGGGCATTGCTGTGGAAGGGTTTTCTTGGGTTTAGGAAATTCTATGAATTCTTATCAATGAAAAAAATTTTGCTTGGACTGTGGGGAAGTGTCAGACCCATGAGATCTGTTAAAATAGAATTAAGCGATCGGGGCTGTGGTTCGGGATTCACGGATTCTGACTTTATTACGTGAGACTGTTTTAGCCCAAGATTTTATTGGAGAGACGTTTCATTCCCTCCTCAAGGCACTATTGGCGTAAATTTAAAGCTGTTGTGCGAGGTGGCAAATTCTGTCTTTTTTGGCTTAAATATGCTCAGTTCTTGGGTAAAGCATGAAAATCCGTTGAACCCAAGATTTCATGTGCTTTTTATCGACTGCAGTGTAGTTGAAAAGAGGAAAAAAGCTGCTGTAGTGTTTTGGGGCAGTCAAGGGCTGCACTCTAGAGAGTCCTGTTGGTCAAGGCCCACCGATTCGGCCCGGGACGAGCAAGACTGAGAAAGGGACAAAATTTGAGGCTTTTTTAGGGGAAGACTCCTTGTGAAGATGTAGAGTAAAAAATTTTCAGGGATTTTGAAAGCTTGTCTTTGGTTTTTTTTCTGGTAGTGCCTCCATGCTGAATTGATTCGTGACAGTGGGTAAACCGGTTGACAGGAAAAATCGAAAAAGATTTTGGCCAAGCGTGCGTGACTGAAGAGTTGGTGTCCGACTTTTAGGCTCAAATATGTTTTCAAATAGTCAGCGAAACAGTTAACGGGTAAAAAGCGAAAATGCTCCGATTTTTATTAGGTAATCAGCAAACCGGGGAACCGGTGGCGGTTGTAGAAAAGGGAGTTGTTAGTTAATGCCGAAAAAGTGCGAAAAAACTTTAGCCCAACAATTGTCAGAGTGCAGAGAGACGTTTAGGCGCAGTGTAAGGGTTTGTCAGGTGATGAGCGAGCCAGTTATAGGGTGTAATGGCAAGGTTAAAAAAAAAAAAAAAATAGGGATCCCCCTTAAACTTGGGTGCAGGTACTAGAGTGCCGCGGGAACTATTATTTTTTCCTGGCAGACTTGAGCTAAGTATCAGTCCACTTATTAATTTGGAGTACATGTGTTGTAGTATATGGTTGTATTCGTTTTTTTTTCCAAGTGAGGAAATTTTTAAACCCCTGATGAACCTAAATTTTATGGGGGGAAAAAGCGTGGGGTAGCTGGATTTAAAGGGGTTTTACCGCATGTAGTGATATTTTTGTCAATAAAGCGGAAACCCCTTTTTTCGGGGCGATTTTCCCACGGGAATGTGCACAGTACTGTACACAAAAGGGTTTTAGTGGTAAAATTTTAAAGGGGGTTTTGATTTAATATTTTTTAAAAAAATTAGTAAAAGTTTTGTTTTAACGGGATTTTATTTGCAGGATTTTTGGTATAAAACCCCTGTTTAATAGAATTTTAGTATTTTTTATAATGCGCAGAGGTTACTCAGGTAAGTGAAGAGTGGTGTGGGCTGTAGTGGCAGAGATTGTGGTGATGCAGTTGAGCCCGTTTAGGCTGTAAAAGTGCAAGGTTCTCGGAAAAGTAGCAAGCCGGCTGCAGGCTGTAGTGCGCGGGTTGCTCAGGTGATGTAGCAGAGCCCAGTTTCAGGGTGTAGTGGCGAGGGTTATAGGTGATGTAGAAAGGGTGGGTTTTGGGCTTGTGCGCAGGGTTGCTAGGTGATGTACAGAGCCCGGTTTTGGGGGTAGTGCACGAGGGTTTCCAGTGATGTAGCAGAGCCAGTTCAGGCTGTAGGCCAGGGCTTTAGGTGGTGCAGCAGAGCCCGGGTTTTGGACTGTAGTCACAGAAGTTGCTAGGTGATGTAGTGGCGGTTGTGGCTGTACTGGGGAGAAATTGCTCAGTGATTTTCAGAAACCAGTTTTTTGGTTGTAGTGCGCAGAGATTGTCAGGAGTAGCAGAGCCGGTTAGGCTGAAATGCAAGGGTTCTCAAGTAAAGTGCTAGCCGGTTTTGGGCTGTTGCGCAAAGTTGCTCAGTTGATGTAGCGAGCCGGGTTTTAGGCTGTAGTGGGAGAGCTTATTCACGTGATGTAGCAGAGCTGATTGTAGGCTGTTATGTGCAGAGGTTGCTAAGGTGATGTAGTAGAGCCGGATATAGGCTGCAGAGTGATGTAGCAGAGCTGGTTATAGGCTGTAATGCGCAGAGGTTGCTCAGATAAGGTAGCAGAGATGGTTTTGGGCTGTAGTGTGCAGAGGTTGCTCAGATGATGTAGCAGAGCTAATTGCAGACTGTAGTGCGTGCTGATATACATGCAGATGATGCAAAGCCTTGGAGAAGATATGTGCCACTGCAAATGTCAAAGCAGGGTCCCTGATATCTGCTGTTGCTCTTGCTGACTCATGACATGTTAGTTTGCAGGGAGAGGAGGATGCTTGAGTAAGCTGCAGCAGGCCTCTGATCAAAACTCTGGTAATCTCTGGAGGATTTTGATTGTAGATGGCTCTTTTTGTTCAGTTCTTCTTGCCTGAATCAGAGAGAGCAGACTGGTGACCAAAATGACTGGATATGTGGGCCTATTTGAGCAGATTTGGACTGGCTTCAGAGGAGCACACAGGAGATGTGTCTAGCCACAGTGCCATCCAGGCCACGCCCCACTTCCCGGTATATTCTATGGTACAGTCAATGGCACCATTAAAAATTACATATTTTCCCATAAAAAAGTCATTATGGGCGACATGTCAGAAAAGAGGCGCTTCCATGCTAGTTTTAAGGCGCCTTAAATGAGTGTATAATGCGTCTGAATAAATAAACCTGTCAAAAATCTGGCGTGTGGTATGCCTTGTATAGCATATTTAACCCCTTAAGGACCCGGCGTTTTTTTTTGGTGACACGTCATTTTTCCCTCCTCGCCTTCTGAAAGCCATAACTTTTTTATTTTTCCACCCACATAGCCACATGAGGGCTTTTATTTTGCGGGACAAGATGTACTTTCTAATGGTGTTATTCACTATTTACTATTAGAATATTTATGGGAAACCGCAAAAAAATTCCAAAATTTGGGGCAAATTGTGAAAAAAAAGTATTTTCGCCATGTTTGCGGGGGTTTTGCTTTTACAGAGTTCAATCTTTGGTAAATATAATGTGTTATCTGTATTCTACAGGTTGTTACGCATCTGGCAATACCAAACATGTAGGGTTTCCGTTATTTTTTGGTACCGTAAAAAAATTCCAAACATTTTCTATTTTTGAAATTTGCGCCATGGCGCCATTTTGTGCGACCAATAACTTTTTTGTAATAACACCTACGGACATCAGTGAGGGGGCATTTTTTGCGGGCTGAAGTGTACTTTTTATCGCTAGCAGTTTGAATGCATGCGACTTTTTTGATCATTTTTATTCCATTTTTTTGAGTGATGTTAAAATGACCAAAAAACGCAATTTTGGCGTTTGGAATTTTTTTTCTCCTACGGTGTTCAGCATACGGGATAAATGATGTTATATTTTTATAGATCGGACTTTTTCGGACGCGGCGATACCAAATTGTAAAATGGGGAAAGGGGGGTGATTTGAACTTTTAATACTTTTTTTGTACTTTAAAACTTTATTTTTTATTTTTTTTTACTGTAACATTGAGGCCACCTATGGTACTTGACCACTAGGTGGCGCGATTGTTAATACAACCTAATGCATTGCATAGGCAATGCATTAGGGTGTACAAAGATGGCGGTTTCCCCACTTCCTGTTTGCGGACGAAAGTGGGGCAAACCGGCCAGGGTATGTGACAGGAGCCTTCACAAGGCTCCCCACCACAATGCCCGGTCATCAGATCGGCGCAGCATAGCTGCGCTGATGCCGATCACCGCATCGATCGGTGCGCGGCACCGATCGGCGTTAATTCAGACGCCGCGACCATCTTTGCCGCGGCGCCTGATGGGTAAAACAGCGCCAGCGGAGCGATCCCTCTGCAAAGCCCCTTAGCGGCCCTGGGACGTACTGATACGCCCAAGGTCGTTAAGGGGTTAATGCACCTAATTTAGGCATATACCAAAAAAAGGCGCATAGCATATCATTGCTAGTATATTTGATGCGCCTACTTTAGGCGCATTCAAAAGTGTCATGCCTGGCATAAAATGCGCTTCGTTTTGGTGGACGACAGTTCATTTATATAGAGAATACATCGTCAACAGTTTTTTGGTGCAAAATACACCCAAAAAATGGTGCAGCCCTAAAAGGACATGTCTCCCTATATGTTTATGTAGATGGAAAAATATAAAAAAAAGTTATGGCTCATGGAAGGCGGTGAGAATAAAAAACGAAGATCCACATTATGATAACCGGCTGTCAGGGAGAGGTTACGTCCACAAGTAATAAAATAAGTTCCTAATAAACTGTTATCATATTGCTATAAATGTTACATTTCTAAGGAAGATAGGTTTCCTAACTTCTGACAGACAAAAAATTAAAAACATTACTGTGCAGTTAACTAAAATGCCTGCAAAATGGTTAGATACATTACATTTAACTGCACAGCAAATGTAGGGTAGCTATACGTTAGGTTTAGCATCCCTTAACAGAGTTTGCCTTGTTTACTCTGAAGTGTATTTCTTGGCAGAAATATGAGGTGATACTTTGGATTTCCGCAAGGATTTCTTCCTTTACAGAGGTGATATTCACCTCTGATATGGATGTGGGTTAGTCCCATATTTTTAGGAATAACCCTTGTCACTCCTACAGGAGCAGAAATCAACAAGGATACACTCAAAAAAATTAACATGTCCCTTCTTTTTTTTCTCACACCACATGAAGAATCAACAGGCAAGTCTTCTGCTTGGATGACCAGGATGACTGCAGCGATGGAACGAGAACGTCCAGGAGTCAAATATTCTCCTTTTCTTCTATTTCTCTTCACACCCCGATGGACTAATAAGCATGTTGTATTGTCAGAACATCCCTTCACCTCAGTTTGCACTTCATCAGGTCCAAAATACATTCCTGCCATGTTTAAGGCAGAAAATGATGTATTTATGGGACTAAAGAGGAACTTGGTATAAGTTTGGGTACTGCTGTTTTCTGAATGTCCTGTGCTGTGATTAGGAGAATATCATTCACCTGGGATTTCCCTGTTTAAAACTTTTTAAAATACCGCTTGGCAACTTTATGACACCAATATTGATGAAAAAAAAAAACTCTTAAAGGACTCAATTTGTATAACCTGGACTATAGAAGGTAAAAGAGGCACATGACTGAAACCCTTACAAATGTTTAGAAGGAAAGGGGGAGACATATTGGAAACCTTGACATGGGTTACAGGAGGGAAGAGGAGAAAGAGAGGAGATAAGGAAAATCATATATTTTACAGGAGGAAAGAAGGGTAAAGAAAAATATGATGGAATTCCTTTACATATGTTAAAAATGTAAATAAGGTTAAAAAATAAAATGTTTTAATATGAAATTACACACATGAGAAATTAACACAATTTGAAATTAGCTGGGGGGAAGAACAGATGCAGAAAAATATAATTTTACTGAAAAAGTAGTAGATGGTTGGAACAAACTTCCAACAGATGGTTAAATATACATGTACCCTAAGACAAAAATAAAAGGTAAATAAAAGGCCAACTCTATGGACCATATAAATTACCCATGGATTACTACCAGATTAAAACAATTGAAAGAAATGTGAAAAAAACCTTAAAGTTCCATTGTCTTTTATTAAAATATCTATTCTTCTGCAAGGTTTTGTCAGAGGAGATGAAAAGGAATATATTTTCCACAACTGTTCTGCCTGTGTTGGACTGTTCAATCTATTCTATTGAGGTAAGTACATGAATAAAATTTTATCATTCTTAGTACATTAATTCAACATATGTTTGAGGTAATATCTGAAAAATAGTAGTTATAAATACCAATGATAGATAAATTTACATCTACCAAAGATTTTTTGTTAAATAATGTGAGGGATTAGCATCCAAACTAGGTAGCAGGCTGGGCTTCAACAGACAGAGACAGTGACACTTCAGATAAAGTCCAAGTCCAGGCTGGGCCTGGGTTTATTTAAACGACAAAAAACAAAAACACGGCCTTAACGTCAGGTACAAAATATAAAACAAAAACCTGCTCGGTGAGCTCTAACTACACACAAAAGGGGTCTAACTTCCCCAGGGCCCAATAAAGGTTTGGGCGATTTCAAACATTGTAACTGCTTATTAAAAATGGCTTCAGCTTACACCAGCACCCCATAAAAGGACTGCAGCCCCAGGCTTTTTGGTTTCCAAGCCTCCCTGGTGCATGGGAGTGACCCACCCACCCGTCTTTGCCCCACCCCGGGAAAAAAGCCGATCCTGATAAAGCGGACTGGAACCGTTATTACATTCGTATTCACTGAAAAAAGAAATGTCGCTTTCCTTCCCCGGCCCAGGATTCGGTGAACACAGGGTTTCCATAAATTCCTAAGGCCGATGGGAAAAGCATTTCGGGGGAAAAAATACCTTCCCCCTCAACCCCCCACCTGTCACTGTCTCACATCCCTCCCCCTGCTGAACCTGTGGGGTTGAACACTTTAGCCCCCAAAAACAGTGTGCCCCTTGACAGGAATCAGCGTTGCCTGTAGTTTCAGTCCCCTGTGCCCCCCAAGAGAAACTAAATTTTGCGTGTAGGAATATCTGGTGACCCTTGCTTTTCGTCTTTAGTTAAGACACCCAAATTTAAGGGGGAGAGTGGCCGTGATTACCCCAAAAGGAGCCCTTAAAAAATAATATTGAGGGACCAAGGGCCCTTTGATGGCCAAAACACCCCCGTTCAACAATGTAAGTTCTTTTGGGGTGTGGTTTCTTCTTAAATCGTGATGGATGCTCTTCCCCGTCTCCGCCTGGGAAGCATGCACCAGTCCCAAATTGGGGAGCTCTGTCTGTCCCAAAAATTCCCTTTTTAAAGTTTCCGTAATCAGGACTGGCTTTTTACAAAAAAACCATTTTTTCCCCTAAAAACCCCCTTTCTCTGCCTGGGTTCCACAGGACCATGACGATTAAGCTTTTTTGGGTTTATGCCTTAACAAGAGAATTGACCCTCTAATCCCAAAAAAAAAAATCGGTCTAGTGAAGGGTGGCTGTTGTTTTTATATTTTGTGGTTTATTTGTGTTAATTTTTTCTTGTCTTTACAAAATGTCTAGGTGGTTTTTAAAATATTTGTTTTTATTTACGCGAAAGATTTCACCATAAAAATTATTACTGTTCTTTAACCCCCTTAAAAAGGGGGTTTTTTTACTGCAAAGTCATATTTGTAATGATGGGGACAGTAAAAATCTTACTTTTGCAATTGGTCTTAAAATATAGCAGCTTGAGCAAATCGTAGGTGTTGAGTAAATTGAAGCCTGAGTCGCTGTCTGTGTGTGTGTCTGTAATAAATCCCTGGTCTCTATGCTCTTTCCCGTGATAGCTTTTGAAGATTGGGCAATTACTGAGTCTCTAGATCTTAGTTTCAACTCTCCCACCATAAAACAATTTTATTCTTGTTCCCCCCCCCCCAAATATAAATTAGTTTGGGGCCTGTTCGGGATTTGGCCAGGGTTTCCCCCACGGCTCTTGCCACGGTTCCCGGGGCCCAAACCCTCGTGGGGGCCCGCCCAAACTGCGTCCCCGAGGGGGGGTTTTGCGGTGGGGCAGGGGGGGGTGGCCTCCCCGGGGAGGGGGGGGTTTTGGGGGCGGCTTGCACCGAGGGCTTGCCCCTTCGCTAAATTAAGAGCAGGGGGCATTTAGCCGCGGTGTTTAGCCGCAAATTAGAGTTTTTTCACACGCCTGTTGGTTTTGTCCGCTTGGCCCGGAAGCGCGGGCTAACCGGCGCAGTGTGTTTTAAACGCGGGTTTCCGTTAGGAAACCATGTTAATAATCTAGGCGCGATTTGGCCGCGTTTTTACGCGGAAAACCGCTTTCGGAACCCGTGGCCATAACCGCGGCCAAACCCGTGTTGAAGGGCCCTTTTATACACTCTGCCCCCCACCCATATAAGACAGCCTCATACACTCCCCCTCAAATCAAACAAATCCAGGTCCGCACTCCCTCCTGCAAGCGAACAGAGGGGGGAGCAGAGTGCATTTCTCACATTTGTTTAATCATTTCAGGCTGTATGTATAAATGTTTACAGCAATACAGGTGTTCTGGTTACAAGGATTGGAGCCTAGGAGGGAGGCGACAGCTCTGCAAGCATGAGAACTGACCATTGCAGGAGGCCTGCAGAGCAGTGACATCCACTTCCTCCCACTGCTCACACAGAATGATGATAATTAAGGAGGGAGCAGGGAGGGGGTGGGATGATGTTACCAGTCTTCAGTGAGGTAAGAACGCCTACTGAGAGGAGAGATCCACCCCTGGGTTTGAGGCTGTAAGACAGAAAGAAACAGCTCATGTCTGCGAAAACCAGTACTGAGAAATCCCCTTCAAGCCGAATGAAAAGTACTACATTTTATGGTTTTTGCCTCCTTTCATTTCAACAGTCACAATTTTTTTATCTTTTAAGTGACGCAGTTGCATCAGGACTTGTTTTATGCGGGAGAAGTTGTATTTTTTGGTGATATAGTTTAAGTTTACACATAAATTACCACTGAATTATTTTTTTTTTTTACTTTTTTTTGGGGGGGAGGTTTTAATTATTTTTTACACCATTTACATTTCACACTAAATAACCTGTTAGATGAATTTTATAGGTAATCACAGTCATGTACATGCCTAATTTGTGTTGGTTTTGTTTTGTGTAATGTATGCACAACAACTTTTTAATTAAACATTTATTTTTGTTTTATTTATTTTTTCTACACTTTTTAAGGTTTTTACTTTTTTTTAATCCCATTAAGGGATAACTATTTAACACTTTTTTTTACACTTACTAGCATACTAGTATATTCATGTATGCTAATACATTAGTCTCTGTGTCAGTATGACACAGGCAGCAGTCAGGGCAGCACACTGTTTGCCCTGACTAAAGGCTTCCTATACAGACAGTCCTAGAGCTGCCATAGGTCCCCAGGGCTAACTGTTAAGACATTCCCCAGGCTCCATTGGGTCACCGGTAGTCCCAATCACTCGATGGAGCAGGGGAATGCCCTTTGATTATGCCACAGTGATTGACCTGGCAATAAGGGATTAAGCCCCAGGGATCTGAAGTTTCCTTCGCTTACACGGAATGCTCTAGGAACAGAGCTGTTAACTAGCACAGTGCTGAGAGCCACAAAATTCCTCTTTCTGCAGCGACGTCGTTTGGCATCGCTGCAGAAGAACGACCTGCACCGTCTGCCGTCAAAAGATGGTGGGCGGTCGTTAAAGGGTTAAAAGACATAACCTACAGTATCTACTTGTTTGCAAATAACATTCACATAATATTCTGTTGTACTTTGGCAAATAGATAAAAAATAAATTAGAAGAATACGAAAATGTTAAGGAGGATGAAAAAAGGGAAACCAGCCAAATGGATAAAGAAAGTGGAGACAGCCAAATGGATGAAGAAAGTGGAGCAGTCCAAAATGGATGAAGAAAGGGAAAACTTCCAAGTGGGTGAAGAAAAAACATGGCAAAAATTGGTTCTGCTTCCAATATTAAGTAGGTATAAATTTATGTGGTCAAACATTCTTCAAAAAGAAACTGGATTTTGTCTATATTTTATTTGGGGAATACATGTTTCTGCTATAAAAATTGAAACATTCCTGTTCTAAAGGGGTATTATGGTTTCTGCAAGTAAAGGTTATTTCATTGTAAAATAAAATAGTTGGACATTTTTAATCATGGAAATAAAAGACTTTTTATATAAATATATCAAGGGTCAATATTAGAGATCTATCTATGATCTATTTACACCCAGCACAAGGGGGCAGCTCTACGTCTTGATGCAAGAAAAGATTTTACAAAAACGTTAGAAAGGGATTCTTTACTGTAAGAGTAGTGAGACTGTGCAACTCTCCGTCAGCGGAACTTGTCATCGTGACTTCCCTAACGAGTTCAAAAAGGGTCTGGATGCAGGTTATGTAATAATATAACTAGTTATAGTGACCAGGATTCTGGAGAAGGGTCGTTGATCCAGGTATTTATTCTGATTGCCAGATTGGTGTCGGGAAGGAATTTTTCCTAAATGAGGAACAATTGGCTTCTACCTCATGGGGGTTTTGCCTTCACTGGATCAACACTATAGGACAATGGATGGACGTCTGTCTTTTTTCAGCCTTACAAACTATGCAACTATTTAAAAACATTTTAAAACATTAAAGTCAGTGCAAAGTGACCATG
This sequence comes from Phyllomedusa bahiana, assembly GCA_025379985.1. Lineage (NCBI taxonomy): Eukaryota > Metazoa > Chordata > Amphibia > Anura > Hylidae > Phyllomedusa > Phyllomedusa bahiana. The sequence goes on from JAODAL010074258.1 coordinate 13,410, forward strand.
GCCTTTCAGTCAAATCCTTACTTGTTTAGTAACATTAATATTACTTATATTGATTTCAGCTTTAAAAATGAATCAGATTTCTTAAAGAAAAATGAAGACCTTTTAATGAACTTAAAATTCAACAAGAAGTCTGATAGAGAAAAACAATGAATGAGCAGGTATGTACTCTTTATGTTTTTTGGGGACATGATCTATTATTATAGTTCCAGGGGATTTTATTTTCCCCTACTTTAAACAGCATGCACAATTTGTAGAAGTAGACACAGGGACTGGCTCCCGCAATGGCAGGAATCCGAAAATATGTATCGTGAAAAAAGCCAAAGTGGTATACTGTGATCCCTCAAATTACATTTGGCTCAGGATACAAATTTTTTTACTATTTTTTTTGGGATATTGTATTTTGAAACCACACTCCCATTTCAGGTCCCCGAACAACATCTGTTTAAAGCAGTGCTGCAGTGATGGCGGTCAAAAATGCCCTTCAGTCAGTTGGTACTTTATGTTTTGCACTGCTCTTTTCGTGTTCCCCCCCCCCGGATTTAAGTGGTTACTTTGGGCCAAGGTTAGGGTGCTCCCTTTTTTTGATTATTGTGTGTAAAAATTTCATAACCCCCGATTTTCCTTCTTTTTATATAGAAATGTTTCCAGTTTCCGGCAGCTCTTTTGTTGTTGTTGAAAGGATGCACTTTTGTGTTAGCAAAATTTACCCTTTTACTGAGTAAAATATAAACATGGTTCAATTACAGCGGTCAACCTGGAAAACCCAAATAATATTTTATGTTGAGGGAAATGATTAAATTAAAAAATTTTTTAAAATTTTTTTTAAAAAAAGGTTTCAAAAAGTGATAAACCATTTGGCTATTTTTAAAACTTGCCCTTAAAAGTGTTAACTAATTTAAATAGAAACATCCCATCACAACGTAATGAGCCCTTTTGCTTGATTTGGCTCAGGCTTTCCCTTTTCCCCCTTTCGAGTACCATTCTACTTGCCACATCTGCACCCTTTTCACAAGCACTTTACCACAACC
>JAODAL010074259.1:0-14437 GCA_025379985.1 Phyllomedusa bahiana
ACCCCCCCCTTTAAAGTCACGGGGTGTAAAAAGGGGGCGAAAATGCCACTGTTTGCAATTTAATATGGCAGAACAGTGTACAAGTGAACATGCCCACTACTGGTAACACACCATCTCACTGCCCCTATTATACCCTGTCAAAGGTCACAGGCCGGTGTAATAGGAGGGCTGTAACTGCAAACTGTTCTGCTATATATTAATATTGCAGAATAATGTACAAGTGAACATGCCCACTAATAGTAACACACCATCTCACTGCCCCTATTATACTCTGTCAAAGGCCAGAGGCTGGTGTAATAGAAGAGCTATAACTGCACACTGTTCTGCGATATATTAATATTGCAGAATAATGTACAAGTGAACATGCCCACTAATAGTTACACACCATCTTACTGCCCCTATTATATCCTTTCAAAGGTCACAGGCCGGTGTAATAGGAGGGCTGTAACTGCACACTGTTCTGCTATATATTAATATTGCAGAATAATGTACAACTGAAGATGCTCACTACTGGTAACACACCATCTCACTGCCCCTATTATACTCTGTCAAAGGCCAGAGGCTGGTGTAATAGAAGAGCTATAACTGCACACTGTTCTGCGATATATTAATATTGCAGAATAATGTACAAGTGAACATGCCCACTAATAGTTACACACCATCTCACTGCCCCTATTATATCCTTTCAAAGGTCACAGGCCGGTGTAATAGGATGGCTGTAATTGTACACTGTTCTGCTATATATTAATATTGCAGAATAATGTACAAGTGAACATGCCCACTACTGGTAACACGCCATCTCACTGTCCCTATTATACCCTGTCAGAGTTCACAGGAAGGTGTAATAGGAGGGCTGTAACTGCACACTGTCCTGCTATGTATTAATATAGCAGAAAAGTGTAAAAGTGAAAATGCCCACTAATGGTTACACACTATCTTATTGCCCCATTCTACCCTGTCAAAGGCAAGAGGCCGGTGTAATAGGAGGGCTGTAACTGCACACTTTCTGCTATTATTAAATTAAATAATCCCTTGCAGAAACCCAGTTTCAACAAGGGGGAAAATGCCCATTTAATTTGGTTTACTACCACTTTTCAATCTTTTTGCCCCATTCTACTCTGTCAAAGGCAAGAGGCCGGTGTAATAGGAGGGCTGTAACTGCACACTTTTCTGCTATATATGATTATTGCAGAACAGTTTACAAGTGAACATGCCCGCTAGTGGTAAGACACCGTCTCACTGCCCCTGTTATACCCTGTCAAAGGTCACAGGCCATTGTAGTAGGAGGGCTGTAACTGCACACTGTCCTGCTATGTATTAGTATTGCTGAACAGTGTACAAGTGATCATTGCCCCTTGTGGTCAAGTAATCTAGTCCCACTATTTTACTGCTACATCCTACTAGAGGTATTGTGCCAGTAAAGCAGGAGAGTTGTAACTGCTCACTGTTCTGCTATATATTAGTATTGCAGAGTAGTGTACAAATGATCACACCCCCTAGGGGCCATTTATCCCAGAAACGCCATCTCACTGCTCCAATTATACTCTGCCAGAGTCGAGTGTTCAGTGTAGCAGGAGAGCTGTAATTGCACACTGTTCTTCTATATATTAGTATTGCAGAATAGTTTACAAGTGATCATGCCCCCCAAGGGATTAAGTACCCCATACACACCATCTCACTGCTCCAATTATACTCTGCCAGGGTCCAGATGTTGAGTGTATTATTATTATTCTTATGATTATGATCATTTATTTTGGAGCCCCCTTAATTCCAGGGCGCTGTACATCTCCGGCGGGTACATACATAACATTGGTCAGCCAATTACAAAGTGACAATAAGTGACTAACAACTGGTACAGGGGGAGAGAGGTCCCTGCTCGCGAGGGCTTACAATCTACAGGGAAGGGGTGAAGAGACAGAAGGCGAGTGTAGCAGGAGAGCTGTAATAACACACTGTTCTGCTATATATTAGTATTGCAGCATAGTGTACAAGTGATCACGCCCCCCCAATGGGTTAAGTACCCCATACACGCCACCTCACTGCTCCAATTATACCCTGGCAGAGTCCAGATGTTGAGTGTATCCAGAGAGCTGTAATAACACACTATTCTGCTATATATTAGTATTGCAGTTTAGTGTACAAGTGATCGCGTCCCCCAAGGGGTTAAGTACTCTGGACCCACCATTTTACTGCCCCATTACACTCTGCTAGAACTACAGGGCCAGTATAATAGGAGAGCTGTAACTGCACACTGTTCTGCTATGCATTAGCATTACAGAAGAGTGCACAAGTGATCGTGCCCCCCAAGAGATTAAGTACTCTTGACCCACCATTTTACTGCCCCTATTACACTCTGCTAGAGGTGTGGGGCCAGCATAATAGGAGAGCTGTAACTGCACACTGTTCTGTTATGCATTAGCATTAGTTTTGCCCCCCAAAAATCGGAATAAAAAGTGATCAAAAAGTTGTAGTTGACACCGATGAAAACCACCCTTCTGTCAGCAAAAAACAAGTCCCCATGCAGGTGCATAGTCGGAAAAATCTATTATTATTGGTCTCAGAAATGTCGCTTTAAAGCAAATTAAAAAAATTGGAATTGTACTGAACCGCAGAATAAAGGTAACGCCATTTATACGGCACTTCCAAAAGAATATGGCGCAATTGAGTTTTTTTCCCATTCCATCTAGCTGGGGAGGGCGCAGGGGCAGGCACCGCGCGGCAGGTTAAGGTGAGGTGCCAGAATGTTTCTGGAGGGGGGTGGTGGGTGCCATTAGCCATATATGCCCAGGGCACCAAAATGCCTTGTCCCTGCCCTGCGAGAAGGACCCAGTCTATGGTCGGTCTCTTCGAATGTCAGACAAGGGAATGAGGAATTGTCCCAAACATCATGGAGAGATCAATCTAACACCAAGAAGAAGGGGAATGACAGCTTTAATATCTGCCTTTTAATAGGCTTTGCCATAAGCTCTTCCATCATTATTGGAGCTAATTGTGCTATTTTGCATATGCATTAATTAGTTTATAGAATATGCAACACAATCAACAGAAAACTCGTCCTCTCCGGGAGATTAGAAGGCGGTTTATAACTAAGAAGGGAGAGAGCGCTCAGCCGCAGCTCATGTCCTCTCCACTAGTGCTGCACTTGGGATTTGGGTCAAGGTCATATTCGAGCCAAATCCCAAATTAATTATTGGCAAAATTTGCCGAAACCAAAACCCTGAAACCCTAAATTGCCTCGTTTTTTTTTTTCCTCCTGGGGTTGAATTGGTTACGTTCCTCAGCAGAGCCATCTTAACAGAATTATGGGCCCCTGGGCATATCACTGCAGTGGGCCCTGCCCAAATACATGACCTCACACTTGACCATGCCTTAAGCTTCCCCTCCAAGCACATCCATATTATCACACCACTTATGTCTGGACACTGGCAGCCTGCAGCCTACAAGACTACTCGGCAGGGCAGGGAGCCTTTGGCTCCCTTCTCCACCTTGGTTATTAACTGTTTGTCCTAAAAACACACAAACAGTTAAATAAGCGAAGCCAACCAAGGGATCCAGGGGATGTTCCTTGTATTCCTAGAACATACATACACCATTTGGGGCCCCTATACTTGTGGGGCCCCTGAGCAACTGCCTAGTGTGCCCAATGGAAAAGATGGCCATGTTCCTCAGCGCTTCTGGTCCCACGCTGCTGTCATAACCCGATTAGGGTGTTTTTTTGGGGTTTAATTGGGTTAATTTGTCCATTACCTGATATTTCCGGTCTTGCATCACTGTCTTCACCCTAACCCTATGGGACATTGGGATAAGGGTTCATTACTGGTTTGAATGACTTATTTTACACATTACTTAGTGGTCTCGCAGCAGCGCAGAATTTCAGTGAGGAAACAACACGTTGTCAATTATTTGATGTGCTGATAATACTCATGTAAAATCAGCATTGTCTGAACAACAGCATGAAACCCACAGCCAGGATCAACATCCAAACCCGTCCTGTGAGCGCCCCCTAAGGGTATGTTCACAAGATGTACTGCGGCGCATACAGTACGCAACCCACCGGCCCCATTGACCATATTCGCCGCAAGTAATTGACATGTCACTTATCTCCCCGCATGTACAATATGATCGTATTGTACATGCGGGGAGACGAGGCGTAATCCATAGTTCTCTATGAGAACCATGGATTACCGTAATTATGGGGCGCAGTTTCCCACGTATTAAGCGCAGTGCGGTGCGAAATGCGCTCCAAATTACGCTGTGTGAACATAGCCTAAGAGTTATCCTTGTATTACGATAGCCCAAAATGTTTTCTCTACATCTAACCCTAAACCCAAACTAATGCCTGACCCTAGGTTGGGGTTAGGTTTTTCAATGGGTTTTTAGGAGTAAGCTTATCATTCAGTGCAGCGTCATTTCCTTTCTGATGTCACGTCCAACATTATCACAGCAGGTACCCCTAAGTTAGGGCCAGAAGTAACACCACAACTGGAGACCCGCTTACCTCATTTTAGGGTTAGAGTCCATTTTTTTTGCCAATTCAAGTGAAAAGCACCAGCTCCCAGTCCAGTCCGGTTAAAATAATTATACATCTTTTTATTGGAAAAATATAAAAAAAATAACTTTCTTATGGGACATAATCAATGGCTGACAACATGCTATCAGGGTGGAAAATCGTATCTGTACGCCGACGCATTTTGGACAGGTTTGTCCTTAGCTTGCTACGACTAGGGACAGACCTGTCCGAAATGTGTCAGCGTACAGATATGATTTTGGATCCTGATAGCATGTTGTCAACCACTGCTCATGTCCTGTCAGTGTCCTGTCTGTACGCAGACAGCTCTGTCCTTAGTCATAGCAAGCTAAGGACAAACCTGTCTGAAACGCGTCAGCATACACATAAGATTTTGCACCCTGATAGCATGTTGTCAACCACTGCTTATGTCCTGTCAGTGTTCAGATAAGCAATGGTTGACAACATGTCATCAGGGTGCAATATCTTATCTGTACGCTGACACATTTCAGACAGGTCTGTCCTGAGTCATAGCAAGCTAAGGACAAACCTGTCCGAAATGCGTCAGCATACAGATAAGATTTTGCACCCTGATTGCATGTTGTCAACCACTGCTTATGTCCTGTCACTGTGCAGATACGCATTGGTTGACAACATGCTATTAGGGTGGAAAATCTTATCTGTACGCTGACGCATTTTGTACAGGTTTGTCCTTAGCTTGCTTTTGACAAGGGACAGACCTGTCAGAAATGCGTCAGCATACAGATAGATTTTGCACCCGATAGTTGTTTTGTCAACCGTGCTTATGTCCTGTCAGGGGTGCAGAAAAGCAAGGTTGACAACATGCTATCAGGGTGCAATATCTTATCTTTATGTTTGACACATTTCAGACAGGTCTGTCCCTTAGTCCATAACAAGCTAAGGACAAACCGTCGAATTGTCAGCATACAGATAAGATTTTCCCCTGATTACATGTTGTCAACCACTGCTTATGTCCTGTCACTGTGCAGATACGCATTGGTTGACAACATGCTATCAGGGTGCAAATTGTTATCTGTACACTGATGGGATATAAGATTTTATACCCTCATAGCATGTGGCCAACCATTGCTTATGTTCCATCAGCGTATAGATAAGAAGTCGCACCCTGATTGCATGTTGTCAACCAATATGTACCTGTACACTGACAGGACGTAAGCAATGGCTGACAACATGCTATCAGGGTGCAAAATCTTATCTGTGTATGCTGACGCATTTCGAACAGGTTTGTTCTTAGCTTGTTATGACTAAGGACAGACCTGTCTGAAATGCGTCAGCGTACAGATAAGATATTGCATCCTGATAACATGTTGTAAACCAATGCTTATCTGCACACTGACAGGACATAAGCACTGATTGACAACTTGCTATCAGGGTGCAAAATCTTATCTGTACGCTGATGCATTTCAGCCATAGCAAGCTAAGAACAAACCTGTCTGAAACGCATCAGCATACAGATAAGATAAGTATGTGGACGGGACATAAGCATTGGTTGACCACTTGCTATCAGGGTGTAAAATCTTATGTCCCGTCAGCATACAGATAACAATCTGCACACTGATAGCACGTTGTCAACCATTGCTTATGTCCCATAAGAAAGTTTTTTTTTTTTTATATTTTTCTAATAAAAAGATGAATAATTATTTTTAACCGGACTGGGTTGGAAGCTGGTACTTTTCACTTGCATTGTCCTGTGTCAGGAGGTTGGGTTTCCCTTCACCGTGCCTCCTCCAGCTGGTCCTCATTGCTGCACAGGGTGAGCTGATCCTCTCACTTTATACCATTTTTTGCCAAATTCCACAAAATTTTCATTCGGGCTGACGCAAATCTGAAACACTACATGAGTGAGCATCAACACAGTTTGGTGTATCTTCCTTCTTAAAGGGGTTGTCTCACTACAGGGATTGCTGCTTTTTATGTTAAAGATCTTGCAAAAACAAGTCACTTTGCAATATGTTCCATTACCAGTGCCCCAAACCTATTCCTAGATATGTATGGGCCTGCATCAGCTCCTCAGGCCCACTATAGATACAGACCTGTTCGATCTCTCCTGATAGGCTGCCAGCACTTGTCGCTATAGCTACAGACCTGTTCTATCTCTCCTGATAGGCTGCCAGTCTGGTCGCTATAGCTACAGACCTATTTGATCTCTCCTGATAGGCTGCCAGCACTGATTGCTATAGCTAAATAGCTGTTCAATCTCTCCTGATAGGCTGCCAGCATGGGTTGCTATAGCTACAGACATGTTCTCGCTCTCCTGATAGGCTGTCAGCACTGGTTACTATAGCTACAGACCTAGCTTCTACTGCAGCCTAGTAGAAGCCAGTAAACACGCCCCTGAATTCAAATGAAACCAAACAAAAAGAGAACCGAGGTAAGATGAATCAATGTAGTGAGACAACCCCTTGAAGGGAGAACATAGTGGGGATAAGAGATGACCTTGTGCGTTACAGATAGTTAAAAGATAAAGAAGCAGAATTTTTTTTTTTTGCAAGTTAAAGGGGTTTTGCCACGATCTAATGTTGACTTGGGATCCTCCAAAATGGGTATTTAGTCACTTTTCTAAATATATGTGATTAAAAAAGTGAAGTCTCTGAGAGCTGCAGCCTGACTTAAATGCCCTTAGTTTCCTGACTGTTTACATTAGCTACGACCAGGAGCTGATCTGGCTCGCTTGCACTTCTTATCTGATGGCAGGACACAGGAGTTTTGAAGGGAGGGAGAGAAAAAAGCTTTGTTTCTGTGTCAGAGCCTGTGTCTGCTGTATAGAGAATCCACTGGTTGTAATGTAATTATCTGATAAACATGCAGAAGCTCCCTGCCACCCTCCCCCCCTCCTCGTCTTGTAGTCAGTGAACACTGCCTGCCCCGAGCTTATCTTTACTCCTGACAATAAGAGGGAGAAAACAAAACCAGTAAAAGCTTGTTTCACAATACATTAAACCTCTGTGGTTTGCTCAACTACAGAGACTGATTATCAGCCTCAGGAACGTGCATGGGAGGTGGAGCGATGACATCACAGAGGAGGTACTTTTTTTTTTAAACACAGAAACACAACGCCCCTTTTTTCAGGGCTCAAGAGGGGAGAATCAGCCTGTTAGGTGAGGAAATCATTTCTTGGCAAAACCCCTTTAAGTAACAAAAGATTGGGCACCTTTCAGGGCTCGGGCTTTCTCCAGTAATTTCCAGCAATGTGAAGGGTTTTCCTCCCCTTTGCTTTTCTGACAACATTTCTAGATAGTATTGTACCGTGTTAGTCATAGAAAGTAGTAGAAGATTGAATAAATCAGGCGATACCTTTTAGAGTCTGAGTATATTTGATAGTGAGCTTTCGAGAGTACTAGCTCCCTTCTTCAGACATGATGTTATGCAAGAACTGAAAGTTTACAGACTTTTTATACACAAAAGACCTGGATCTTCAAAGGATCTTAGAATTCTTAAAAATAACAAAATGCAATATAAGCAGACAAGTCATTTACAACGGGTCAAGAAATAAACATTCTGGAAACTTGTGAGGCATGACGGAGGGGTCAGTAATTCTTCGTCTTATCTCTTAGCCATCAGGTGTAATTTGTGTCTCTCACAGTTCACACATAGTTTGACGTAAAGCTGGCATGGATATTTAACCCATTTTGCAGAGTTTGAAATTTTTGCATTAATTTATATTCCCATTCCTTTCTCTCCCTCTGCGTCTTAAAATGTCCCATTAAAACCATAAACTGAAAATGCACAGACTTTTTATACACAAAAGACATGGACCTTCAAAGGATCTTAGAATTCTTAAAAATGACAAAATGCAATATAAGTAGAGAAGTCATTTACAACGGGTCAAGAAATCAACAATCTGGAAACTTGTGAGGCATGACGGAGGGGTCAGTTATTCTTCATCTTATCTCTTAGCAATCAGGTGTAATTTGTGGCTATCACAGTTCACACATAGTTTGACATGAAGCTGGCATGGATATTTAACCCATTTTGCAGAGTTTGAAAAAAAAAATTTTTATTTAAATTTTTATTAACAATTCTTTTCCTTAAACAATAAAACTCACATTGAAAAAATAATCAAATGAAATAGGCATGAACAAGCTACATCAACAGCTGTTTGGATATTGCTAGTTAACATTTGCTAGAAAACCAAAGATTAAAGAAAACAACAGGAAGAGTCAATAACAATCCCCTCAAGGAACCTAAGTGTAATTGTCGTAGGGTGCCAGTATCGGAGAGGAGCGTCCAGAGCACGCTCGGGATAGACCCTGCAAAGGACCCAAGTACGGCTAGCCATTCCCAAGTTATATGAGTCGAGTCATGTTTATCGATAAGGCACCCATAAATAAGGCACCAGCAGAAGGGGCTAAGGAAACATAGGTTCCTGGAGAGGGAAGAGAGGTCTAAATAATTTTTAACTAACAAGGGGAGAGAAGAAGAGGAGAAAGAAAAAAAAAAGGGGGAGGAGGGGAGAGGGCTCAAAAATGGGTTGTGTGGATCCCGGATCATATGGCGCCCCCGTAAACTAAGCAGGGAGTGGAGGGGGGGGCAGAAGAGAGAATCAGGTCAGTCCCATCAACAAAAGTCTCCCTCCCCAGGCCCATCCCGCTCTAAGTCCCAGATCCCATAAGAGACTTGAATTTAGAGGAGTCCCTGTAAAGGACCCAAGGACACCAGGTAGAAATCAGTTTCTGTGTGGCATCAGGGAGAGTTTGAAATTTTTGCATTAATTTAAATTCCCATTCCTTTCTCTCCCTCTGCGTCTTAAAATGTCCCATTAAAACCATAATCTTCAAATCTTCAATAGAGTGGTCTTCTCTGGAGAAATGTGCGGCCACTGGGAGATCAGTTCTGTTGTTGTTAATGGTGAATCTGTGAGAGTTCATGCGCTGGCTGAGTCTCTGCCCTGTTTCCCCCACATAGAGGCCTGTGGTCGGACATTGCGCACACATGATCAGATACACCACATTGCTAGACCTGCAGGAAAATGTCCCCCTAATTCTGTGCACCTGCTGTGACTGTGGGACAGGTGCACTGTCAGTGGTGTGGATGTGCCTGCAGGTCTTCAGTGGAGTGGTCTTCTCTGGAGAAATGTGCGGCCACTGGGGGATCTGTTCTCCCACATTGCTAGACCTGCAGGAAAATGTCCCCCTAATTCTGTGCACCTGTGCACATTGCTAGATGTAAGGAGCCTCGGAAAGTGTTGCTCTGTTTCTGTATTTGGGCAAAGAGGGGTCAGTGGGGATTTTTTTTAAGGTTTTCATGAAAACATTGAAGCTGTTCTGCTCTGGCATTTGAAGAGTGGATAGATTCGCCCTGCAGAGCATTTATCGTGTGTACAAAGTTATTTAATCTGCATAATTCCTTCTATTCATGATGAACTCAGAGGCCACGAGCAAAAGAAAGATTACGCCGGGAATGCTGGAAATGTTGGGCACAGGCAGAATTTAATAGATTTTTAAGCTCGTCTGCGGGTTCTTCGTGTGGGCGTTCTTCTGGTTTTTGTATTGGAGGCTAAATGTTGTTGTTTGTTTAGCTCTTTAGTTTTCTAGCTGGGGATACGGCAACAAGTCGGCCTCTCTTGAAAGCCTCATGTGTTTCCCATAACCCCTGAAGGAAGGTTGTGGATTTGTTGTTTTTGCTATTTTTTTTTTTGTTCAGTTGTTTGCTTATGTTTTGTCTGTTACTTTCAGAGCCCAGTATGACTGCGCTGAAACAGCACTCCAGCTTTTTCTTCCCCTTAGTTGATTAGAAATTGCTTTTAGGTGCACTGTGGAGGCAGTAGCTTTGCTTACCTGCAGCTGCACACAGGATTTCTGGCTGATGCAACAGTCTGTTAGGTCACATGACCTGCTCTCTGATTTACTGAAAGGCAATGAAGTTTTGAGGCTCAGTCTGTCTTTCTATATGCATTCCTATGAGACTGACTGTGAACCTCCCATAGGAATGCATAGAGAGATTCACACAACAAGGCAACACAGTTGCAGCAGCGAGAAATCCTGTATTCAGCTGCAGGTAAGCAAAGTGACTGGCAATTTCGAATACATTCCTGTGAGATTGACTTTGAACCTCCCATAGGAATGCATAGAGAGATTCACACAACAAGGCAAAACAGACAGCAGGGCACGTGACCCAGTGGCAGCAGCGAGAAATCCTGTATTCGGCTGCAGATAAGCAAAGTGACTGGCAATTTCTAATGCATTCCTGTGAGATTGACTTTGAACCTCCCATAGGAATGCATAGAGAGATTCACACAATAAGGCAACAGAGTGCAGGGCACATGAGGCAGATGCAGCAGTGAGAAATCCTGTATTCAGCTGCAGGTAAGCTAAGTGACTGGCAATTTCAAATGCATTCCTGTGAGATTGACTGTGAACCTCCCATAGGAATGCATAAAGAGATTCACACAACAAGGCAACACAGAGAGCAGCTCACATTACCCAGTGGCAGCAGTGAGAAATCCTGTATTCGGCTGCAGGTAAGCAAAGTGACTGGCAATTTCGAATGCATTCCTGTGAGATTGACTTTGAACCTCCCATAGGAATACATAGAGAGATTCACACAATAAGGCAAAACAGAGTGCAGGGCACATGACCCAGTGGCAGCAGCGAGAAATCCTGTATTCGGCTGCAGGTAAGCAAAGTGACTGGCATTTTCGAATGCATTCCTGTGAGATTGACTTTGAACCTCCCATAGGAATGCATAGAGAGATTCACCTCCAGATCACACAACAAGGCTGTGTGTTTCAGCAACACAGAGAGCAGGTCACATGAGGCAGACGCAGCAGTGAGAAATCCTGTATTCAACTGCAGGCGAGCAAAGTGACTTGGGCTACTGTGTGCCTGTAAGGAATTTCCAATGAAGTAAAGGAAAAAAAAAACCACAGAGATGTCCTTTAAAGGGGTTGTCTCACTACAAGGATCGCTGCTTTTTATGTCAAAGAGCTTACAAAAACGAGGCATTATGGGAAAGTAGCTGGGAAGCTCATGTGCCCTCTGTTGGATGTAACAAATCCTCAATTTGCTTCTGATTCGCCAAATCTTTAAGAAGCAAAAGGAATATTAGCCAAGCCAGTATCACTCATCTACATATGTATTTGCCCCTCATCAGTGTAGAGTAGAGTGATACTGGCTTGGCTGAGTGGGAGGCAATGGTTGGCTGAGAAAGAGGAACATCTCAAGTCACTTTGCAATATATGTCCATTAACAGTGTCCTACCGATTCCTAGATATCCCCTCTTGTATGGGCTGCATCAGCTCCTCAGGTCGCTATAGCTACAGACCTGTTTACTCTCTCCTGATAGGCTGTCAGCACTGGTCACTATAGCTACAACCTGACTTCTACTGCGCCTAGTAGAAGCCCGTAAACACGCCACCCGAATTCAAAATGAAACCAAGAAAACAGGCCTGAGGTGAGATGAATCAATGTAGTGAGACAACCCCTTTAAGGAGGACAAAGAACACGACACACAAGGGGAAGGAGATTCACTGTACTAAATTTGCAATCCGGCTATAACTAACAAAGATTCTACAAATCGTGAAGAATGCAGTAAACATCCCAAGGTTTCCATATGTGGTCAAAAGGGTCCAATTGGTTATGAGACAAGGCAGTGAGGTATTCCATACGCCGAACTTCCTGTAAGCGAAGACATACATCGTGCCTGGTGGGAATAGAGGTTTATCTCCAAAATTTCGCAATCAAACATTTAGCAGCTGTCACCACATATAGGAAAAGTCTGCCCATTCGGTGTCCTAGCGGGTCGTAGGGAATATTAAGGAGGAAAGTGTGCGGTATGAGGGGGACCCTAACCTGTGTAATATCCAACACCAAGGACTGGACCTGTTTTATCAATCTGCAGTGAGACAACCTCTTTAAGCCTCAGCTGGGAGATCTGCTGGGTAAATTAGGAACTTCTTTAGAGATATATTGATGTGTCCTTCCTTAGCTTTACTCTTGGTTTAACATATCCAGAGATGAGTGGCATGAGTTGTGCAACCTTGGAAGAAAATGTGATATTGCTTTACTCTGTCGGGAGTTGTTTCAGCTCTATGGGCGACATGTATGAAAACTGTCTAGATCTAAGACTTTCTTTGTTGCCCACAGCAACCAATCAGAGTCCCCCTTTCATTTTATATAGTGCTCTTAAAAAAATGAAAGGGGGACTCTGATTGGTTGCTGTGGACAACAAAGAAAGTCTTAGATCTAGACAGTTTTCATACATGTCCCCTATGTGTCTATTTGTAACCCCCAGTGGTTGTGATGGGAATTGCAGCCTGTTGAGAATTTAAAGATAAGGAAAAAGATACAATGAAATATCTATTAAAATCTCTAATGGAAATGATATCTCACTAAAATGTAACATATGCATTAAAAAATAAAGATACACAAAACCAAGAATAGATCAACCCAAGGGACCTACCCAACCTTCATAAACTCTCGTAGACGGATTATCCTGGTGCCACAGAGGATTTGACGTTTATTACACAGGCATAACCTATGTGACAAGTTCCCTTTAAGGGGAGAGGATGGTAGAGGCACAAAGATTTCTCATGCAAACTCACTCCACTGTGCCATGTACTCAGTAGTGTAGTGGAGAGCAGCTTCTGCTATATTCACAGTTAGCATCCACACATATCTCATTGTACAGAAATGTATGTTGGCGGTGCCAGACACCATCCAAACTCACTTCATTGTGCCCTAAACTCAGCAGTGTATTGGAGAGCAACTCCTGCTACCCTCACATTCAGCGCCCACATACATCACACTGTACAGGAATGTATGTTGGCAGTAACAAACATCATCCAAACTCACTCCCTTGTGCCCTGCACTTAGCAGTGCAATAGATAGCAACTCCTGCTACCCTCACAGTCAGCACCCACATACATCACACTGTACAGGAATGTATATTGGTGGTAACAAATATCATCCAAACTCACTCCCTTGTGCCCTGCACTTAGCAGTGCAATAGATAGCAACTCCTGCTAACCCCTCACAGTCAGCACCCGCATACATCACACTGTACAGGAATTTATATTGGTGGTAACAAATATCATCCAAACTCACTCCCTTGTGCCCTGCACTTAGCAGTGCAATAGATAGCAACTCCTTCTACCCATCACAGTCAGCACCCACATACATCACACTGTACAGGAATGTATATTGGTGGTAACAAATATCATCCAAACTCACTACATTGTGCCCTGCACTCAGCAATGCATTGGAGAGCAACTCCTGCTACCCTCGCATTCAGCGCCCACATACATCACACTGTACAGGAATGTATGTTGGTGGTAACAAACATCATCCAAACTCACTCCATTGTGCCATGTACTCAGCAGTGCATTAGAGAAAAACTCCTGCTACCGATCACAGTCAGCACCCACATACATCACACTGTACAGGAATGTATATTGGTGGTAACAAATATCATCCAAACTCACTCCCTTGTGCCCTGCACTTAGCAGTGCAATAGATAGCAACTCCTGCTACCCATCACAGTCAGCACCCACATACATCACACTGTACAGGAATGTATATTGGTGGTAACAAACATCATCCAAACTCACTCCCTTGTGCCCTGTACTCAGCAGTGCATTAGAGAACAACTCCTGCTACCCTCACAGTCAGCTCCCACATACATCACATTGTATAGGAATGTATGTTGGTGGTACCAAGAAGAGAGGAGAAGACAGGGAGAAAGCTTTCTCATCTAAATTCACTCCACTGTGCCTTGTACTCAGCAGTGCATTGGACAGCAACTCCTGCTACCCTCACATTCAGCGCCCATATACATCACATTGTATAGGAATGTATGTTGGTGGTGTAATAGACAGTAGCCTCAAAGGGGCTATCCTTTTCCTTGTGGGGGTTAAATTATCTTAAAATAACAAAAGGTGCACCGAGAAAA
>JAODAL010074260.1:0-14437 GCA_025379985.1 Phyllomedusa bahiana
CATGTCCATTATATAAACATAATTCAATATGTTTCAGTAAACAGGTACAAAAACAAAATTTGTATCAGTGTCCAAATATATATGGACATAACTGTATGTGTGTGGTGAGCGGCACCCAAGGGAGGTAAGAGGCACCCAAGTGTCATGTACATACATATTATACAACACTTTTAGCCATGAGTGTAATATAAAATGTTCTCTAAATGCAAAAACAAAAATTTTGGCTGCCCCCAAAGGAAATAACTTGGAGATAATTACGTTATTATAAAGCCGAACGGGCTAACATGAGTCAGAAAATTTAAAGGGGCAAGGGGTGGTCCAATTTGCTCATTTTAATATTTGTTCTATTCCCAAAACGGATTTTCCCCTGAGCAATGTAACAAGAGTGCTGTGCTTATTACAATAGATAGCAGAACAAATATACATTTAAAATTGACGAGAAACAAACCCAATTTTTTTAAACCCTCCTATTTTTGGAAACACCACCCCTAAAAAGGGTTTTTTGGAGATATTGGAAAAAACCCCCTATGCCCCAGGCTTTTTAAATAAAAAAAAATTAAGCTGTCTGAAAATCTCAGAAAACTCATTTGTGCATATGATCAAATGATTTCCAGGTAGAAATGAATTTCCTGTTTGGGCCGTGAACCCCAGAGTGGACTATAAAATTTGTATATTAGCTCCAAGAAATATTTGCCTCTCAATCAAGCTATATCGACAGTTATATAGCTTTATATAGAAAGAAAGGAGAAGTCAATTATTACTTCCTTCACTGGTGCCAAGATGAGAAAGCTTGTCACGTATTCTCCAAAAAAATGGGAACTCGCAAGAGAAAAGGGACTTTTGTATAGTTTTATATTTTGCCAAGGGCAAATTTAAAACTTATCATTCTTATCTTAAAACACTAAAATTTTACTTTTATTAGGGATAATGCTTAACCTAAAACACATATTTAAAAACCTGATTTTTAAAACCTTCCCTTTAAAATTCTGAAAGAAGGAATATCTTTTCTGTTATCAAGTTGGGGGAGCACCCCCTTTAACAGGAAAGCCTTTTTATACACAAATTAAAACCCCGTAAGGGATCCCAAGCCTCCTACTTTGGGGATATCCCCAATCCATGGAAAAAAAAAAATAAACCCCCCTTTTGACCCGTTTTCGCGGTGACACTTTTAGACAAGGGGAGAAATACAATTTAAAACGTTATGCTGACCTCCCCCCCAATTTTCACCCCAACCTGGTTCACAGGGGTTGGGTCCCGGTCACATGTGGTCTAAAATCAAATTCCTTTAAAAACATGTTAGATACAACCCATTAGGGGCTCACCCTTTAGCATCAGAGAATCCCCAAAAACCCCCTCCCCCCTTCCCCGTCCCGATGCACATCATATATGTGCGCTCTGCTGCACCATGCCCCGTAAACATAAAACTCAGACAAGTTTCCCTCTCCAAAAAGGGGTTGTGCCCTGTTTACCATGCTGCCCCCGCCTGGTACTGTATCAATGGACATTTTGCCTGACTGTATGAACTTCCGTCCATCCTCTCATATTTTTCAATGCGTGGCTCCCTAAAAGGGGATAAGCAGAATAATTTCACAGCACACAACCACTTTATCACCCCCCATGAACCCTTCCCCTCCATGCTAATAGATATTCTTTGGGAATAAATTCCATTGTACTGTACACATTGTCATATTATTTTCCCACAAAGCACCCTTTTATATCTAAATACATTTTTCTTTTTAAAAAACTGCAAGCCTTATTAAAAAAAATTCCTTGTACTGTACCTATTGTCTTAGTAAAATTCCATAAATACTTCTTTTTAAAATGTAATATACATATTTATTTAAAAAAAGCTGCAGGCTCAAAGGGTTTAAACAGTTTCCCCTCCCACCCTTCCCCTTAAAGATTCTTTTTTAAGGTCACGGTACCCCCCAAAATTAATTATTACAATGGAGCTGCAAAAAAATTTTGACATTCAAACTCTTTGCATCTGCTACATTATCTCATATAGTATTTTAAAATTAGCACAAAATCAAAGCAACGAGCAGAAACAATAAAATTTTACATAAAAGTATTACATGAAAAATAGTAAATTTTCTAGAAGGTCACCCCCTGCAGGGTGCACAAGGGGGCCTTATTTGTTCTTGTCCCTGACATTAGGGGCCACTGCCCCAAGTAGGAGGCTTGGGATCCCCTTTTGAGCTTGTAGATTGCTGTAATATAAGGGATTCCCGTTAATAGGTGGTGCTCCACCAGACTTGATAACAGAAAAGGAGTTTAAGTTTGCCTATGGCAAAATAGTAAATATAAAGATGAGGAAGCTGGACTATAAGGGCATGTCCCCACGGCACGGGTTTTTGGCCGGTTTTTCAGCCGGTTTGCGGTTTTTTTTAACCCCCCTGAAAAACGGGCCCAAAATGACAAAATTGTGTCATGAAAACCCCTCGCGTCCCCACGCTGGGTTTTCCGCCCCCGGTTTTGTCCTGGCAAAACATTATGAAAACAATCTTCCGTCCGAAAACCCGGACGGAATGTGTGCTTCCAAGGGAGGGGGAGGTTTTTTCCCGGGGAAAAGCCATCCCCCCCCCGGCGTGAAGACGACCTAAAACAGGACAAATATGGCCGGCAAACCGGCCGGTATTTGTCCACTGCCATGGGGAGGCGCCCTAAGTAACTAGGTAACAAAGAGATTTTTATGTAGACCTGGTAAGGCTGACAGGAAGTAGCTGTCAGAGGGAAACTTCCTGACAGATACTTCCTTTCCCAAAAACTGAAGGCAGGAAGGATCAAATGCACAAACTGATCACAAAGAGAAAGACAGCAAATAGCTACTAACAAGTATCATATTTGGCCCAATAGTTAGCTGATTGATGAAGGATCAGCTTCCCAAACACCTGACAAAACAAGCTGATATCAACAGAAGAAGACTTGTTCGGACACATTTTTCTTTACGAACGAGGGGAAATATGTAGAATCGCAAGACCCATGAAGGGGGTACTTGTAATTATGGCTTTGCCTTCGCCAGTTCAGAAGAGGGCCCTTTGTATTTAACTCTGTAGTCCCAAGAGGGGAAAATTTATTTATTGTCTATATGTCCTAGCAGAGCATATTCTTTCCATTTTGGAATTCTATTATCTGTGCTTGATTGGGAGGCGGCCATCTTGCCTGGGCTGCTGAATAGAGCAATCAGTGAATCTTTTCTAAACCCCCCAAAATAATAGGAAGGTTTAATGAAATGTTTAATTTATTTTATGGGAAAATGTTTGAGAACCCCCTTGACAGAAGTCATTTTTGGGGTGGGAGGAGGGAGGTGTCATTGTGAATGACAGAGCATATGTTATCTATATATTGATATTATTTTCCATTGTAATCCTGCCTGTTATAACAATGATACAAACTACTGAAAAGTCTACAGAGCAGGAAATGCCAGGCTATTATATATCAATAGTGACACGAAAAAAAATAAGTACATAAAATCACCAAAAATATATATATTAATATTATTTTCTTGTAAATTCTTTTGTGATCATGAACAAACTAGAAAAGATTTTCAGAACAAGAAGTCATCAGGCTATTTTATATAAATAGTAACATGAAAAATAAAAAAAAATGAAATCACCCAAAATGCTTAAAAAATATAGAAAAATTAGATTTTAACAATAGGTAATTTTATGTTGACACGTTCCCTTTAAGAGACAATTACTAAAGATGAAAACGCAACCAAGACTACAACTAAACATCAAAATACAGGAAGTCCCCGACTTACACTGTTCCCACTTACATCTGTCCCTTAGTTAAAAAAGGAATCTTATGGGGGGATGCTGGCACTTTTTTCCATGTTCCAAGAATAGAACTGTGGAACAAATTTTCAGCACCCACGCAGAAATGAAGTGAAATCTTCTTAACAGGAGCACAGACGGCAAACCCTGTAAAAAATTTAAAAACCCTTTCCTGCACTATCCAAAACAAAACAAAAAAACTTTTTGTGCTGGAGCTACATTTAATAAATATACCTGTTCTGACTTACATACAAATTCAACTTAAGAACAGACCTACAGTCCCTATCCCGTTCATAACCCAGGGACTGCCTGTATACGAATATCAACTAAGATGTGAAGTTCTTTGGCTGAATATCTAATACTGACCTTCAAGGAGTAAATTTAATGATACACTAGTTTATGATAAATGTGTCAATAGCAAATAAAGTAAGATCATATATTTTTATTTGATAATTGTGTTTTGTCATTTGAATTGCATAAGCTACATGTATATTGTACAATGTTTCTTTTTGTACAAAACATATTACTGTGACTTACGTAGAAGACATCATGACCTAATGTTTACTGGCACTAATCTCCTGCTAGCACAATGGGAATGCTTTAAAATACGTCTGAGCAACATTGTGCTAAGTTCTTTACTGTTCATCCTAGAACACCCTGCTTGAAGACATTGATGTTTGCTTTTGTCATTGTTTTGTTTAAATAATATATTGATGTTTCTGACTCTATGCCTGTTATGTGCCAAGTTTCTATTAGAGATTCAGCTACCATGAGAAGACAGTACCTCCCTTTTGAAGGGTTTTAATGAAGATTGTAGTGCTATGTATGTTTATTCTTCAGACAACATCCTAAAGAAGCTATTGTAGAATAAATTGTCCCTGTCTCATGGTGGAGATCACATAAGAAAGATTTTGAACATACCCTGTTTCCCCGAAAATAAGACAGCATCTTATATTAAATTTTGCTCCTAAGATGCACTATGACTTATTTTCAGGGGATCTTATATTTCCACAAATAAATTATAACATGCTATACTAGTGTGTGTGTGTATATATATATTTTTATATATGATATATATAATATATATATATATATATATATATTGTATATATATCTTAAAATTTAAGAGTCACAAACCATAGGATATATGTATGTGAAGGACATTTTATGGCAGCTGCAGAGACTTATCTCAAAGGATGGCAAATGTGACATGCTGGGACTTGTAGAACTAGAAGTTCCAGCATGCCCCATCAGCCATCCTGTGAGATGTGTGTGTGTTAGTATCATTGCTCTGTTCTCCCCCCTCTTCCCTCTATTACTTACATGTACTTTCTGTCTCCTGTCCTGGGATGTTCGGGATCTGTGGAGACAACACAGTCACATGACCTCCCTGCACAGGTCCTTCAACACTCAGGTGCTACAACAATATGTCCCAGAGCTGTTTCTTGGGGTGAGCGGGGCTTGGGAACACCCGCCCCCTCCTCCCCCCATTCTCTCTGCCCACCCTTAGGACGGCTCTGTGTATGGGGAGCTTCAGCAATGATTTCCGCTATGTCTTATTTTCGGGGGGTGCCTTATATTAGGGAATTCAACAAAATCTCTGCTATGTCTTACTTTCGGGGGTGTCTTATTTTCAGTAGAAACTTACTGGATCTTCATTATGGAATCTTATATCCTGTATAGTTTAAATATTAGACTGGATGTTATCTTACATTAGTAAAGGGAACGTCACTGCTGCAGCTGCTGATTGGCTATAGTGGTCACATGCCATTCCCTTACATCACCATTCAGAAGTGAACAACTCCGAACTCTGATGTGAGCAAAGGCACTTGACAACTGCGGCCGATCAGTGATGATGTCAGGCTCAGAATAAGGAGAACATAAACAGAAGACCAGAGAGACCTAGGGGGATATGTATGAAAACTGTCTAGGCCTAAGACTTTTATGGTTGCCCATAGCAATCCTCTTGGATTTCAGATAGTGCTCTGAAAAAATGAAAGAGGATCCCTTTATTAGTTGCTATGGGTACAATGAAAGTCTTAGACCTAAAGAGTTTTATACATGTCCCCCCTAGTGCTGGACTGGAGGAGCAGAGGTAGGTGAGTATAGTTTTTTTTTTTTTTTTTACTTCTTTAAATGTGGCACCAGGATCTTAACATTTATTTTGTAAAGGAATCAGACAAACCCTCTAACTGTGTTATATTTATGTGTGTGGATTTTATCAGTTCATTATCTGTCACGTGATATCAGCGTTATCTGCTGATTGGTTTGGGGACACTACTTCAACTTTTTATGTCACCAATGTCTTTTATGCTATGATTTTGTAAGTTTTGACATGAATGGGATTCTTTTCTAACTGTCAATTGCAGGTAAACCATATCTGAAAAGCAACACATGGAATAATAAATTTCTTGCACTTGCACTACATTAAACAACAAAATAAAAGGGTTAGCAGAATCTGCCATAATGAGCCTCATAAAATTTATTCTGTGGGACATTGGCTCTTACCTGGACAAAAAGAAAGCAACTTTAATTTCAGATTGTAACCTTATTTATTGTAAAGGCAAAACACCTCCATATTTTACTTTTAAATAAGCCCCACAGTGTTTTGGCACCTCTGAACTTTTCTAAGGTTAACCTTGCTTGATCACAGAAATGACCTGTCTGGTTTCTACATTTCCCTTTAATACACTACTTTAGGTACTTTTGGGCTTGGTAAACTAATCTGGGGGTACTCAATGGGCATTAGAACTGAAAGATGTGTCCAAAAGGTGTATCAAGAAGGTAGTGGCTAACCATTGATTACAATAGTCACCCAATTATGCGTCATTTTCTGTAGGTGCAGTAGAGATATTTACAAGCTTATGGATGCTGACTCTTCCTTGTCTATTTCCTCACCTAAAATGGGACAGGTAATTATTGTATAATTAAAGCATTTATTGAACCTATCATTTGTGACTTTATGAGTATGAATAGCAAAACTGTAGACAATAACTCACATCTGACTCCTTTTTTATTTCTATATCCTAGCACTATGAACTTTGGTCCTTTATTTATGTGGGGACCAGTTTAGTTTCTAAATGGTCATTGGTTCCAAGTGAGGTTTATAGCACTCGTATATATTGATAGTTTTTTTTTTCTAAAGAAATACTTTTTGTATCATTTTGTTTCAATAAATATTTTGGATTATTTTGCCTTTAAAACTATTGAGGTATAATTTTTGTTTGGTTTTAAATGAACTCCTTAACAACCGCCCATCCTCTTTTGGTGGCGGGCATTTCAGGTCGTTTGTCTACAGCGACGTCTATTGACGTCGCTGCAGACATTGGAGTTTGCGGAGCCCGGCGCCGCAGCAGCGCTATGATTGGGGCTGTACTATAGAGCCCTGATCCCAACACAGCTCCTGCAAGCACCGGGGAGCAGGGGAAACCTCCGTTCCCTGGTGCTTTAACTCCTTGATTGCCACGGATTGTCACCGCAGCGCAATCAAAGGGTTTCCCTGCTCTGTCGGGTGATCAGACCGCCCGGTGACCCGACACAGCCCGGGGAATGGCTGCACAGTCAGCCCTGGGGACCTAAAGTAGCCCCAGGGCTGTCTGTGTAACAAGCCAGTGATAAGGCCAGACTGTGTGCTGACCTGATCACTGCCTATGTCAGACGGACTTAGATCAGAATGTATTAGCATATATGAATATGCTAATACATTACTAAGTGTAAAAAAAAAAAATACAGCTATCTCTACATGGGATTTAAAAAAAAAAAGTAAAAAAAACATAAAAAAGTGGAAAAAAAAATATTTAATCAAAAATAATTGTGCATACATTGCACACACACAAAAAACCGTACACATATTAGGTATCCACACGACCGTAATAAATTAATCTAACATGTTATTAAGTGTGAAATATGAATGTTGTAAAAAAATGTAAAAAAAAATAATAATTTGAAAAACAATTCTGCAGTTCTTTACAAGTGAACTTAAACTATTCCCCCATAAAGTACAACTCATCTTGAATAAAACGAGGCCTCATACAACTGTGTCATTGAAAATATAAAGGAGGCAAAAACTAAAACATTGTTCTGGTCATTAACTACTTTTCAGGCGTTCGGCTTAAGGGGGATAAGTATTATTTTCCACGGGCAAAATTAGCATTTCTACCATCAGCAAACCAGATTATCAACTATTATGTTTAAAATGGTTAAGTTAATTTTTTAGGTTTTCCATTGATAACCACAGCTTATATTTTAAGCAGACCAAATGTAAAAAAATGCATAAACCCGATGTTGAAATTCTTGCAATGTATATTATCAAAATGACGAAGAAAGAAAGGCAAACTAAACTAGAAACTAAAGGCAGGAATGGCTTCTCTGAGATGTAAATGGCAATAATTCCCTCATATTCACTATGCCAACTCTAGAAAACATTGGCAGTGTTACATTACAGTCATCTTAAGCTGCCCAGGTTCACTGAACACAGACCTAGTCATAAATGTTTAATCAGAGATTGCTGAGTAAGTGGGTTGCATTGTATCTTGCTAAGCTAACAACAGCTAAATAGGCTGAAAAGATCACTTATTGTTTTGTACTAAATTAGTCTTGTATATTGCAGAGAAACTGTAACAGCAGCTATTTATATGGAAAGTCAGGCATGCTTTTTGGTAACGTAGTAACAGAAAATGAGCAACATGCTCTCCTATCCACCTTTGAGGAAAATATTCTAAAATCTATTTTTAGAATTTATAAAAGGACAAATGATGTAGGGTGGACAGGTCATATCTGTCATGTATCATGGGGTTCATACTTCGCATATGGCTTAAAATATTTTTGAATATATAACCATCTGGTGCAACCCTATTACTGCTTTCATAGAAATGGTTTGTGCCACAAGACACAATTTGGTATGTATACTACACGGCCATGAAAATGAGTTCACACATCTGGGCCTGGTTTAATACTGATAAAAGCACCAATACATGTTAATACTTCTGAAGATAACAGTCAAATGTTATGCAAGTACTCAAAAGAGGAGGACATTGTGTTAAAATATATTAAAGGGCTTGTTCACTTTTTACTGTTTTTATCATATAATGTGTGTGTGTGTGTGGGATATAATTATAATATTATATATATATATAATATTTATATTATATAATATATATATGTATATAATATATATATATATATATATATTATATATATATATATATAGTATTGTTGTATATTATTATTATTATTATTTATTTTAGAGCGCCAATTGAAATTTCCCGGGCCCGTACATTCGAGGGTTACATACCAAACAAATGTTTTAACAAATACAATGGTGACGAAAAAAGACTAGTAACTGATACAGAGAGAAAGAGGGCCCTGCCCGTTAGTGGCTTTACAATCTAGAAGGGAGGAGGGGAGAGGACAGAAGGTGTGGGGCGGACATGTTTGTGGGCCCGCGTAAATGGTGGGGGGGTTAGTGTAGGTGATAGGCTATCCTGAAGACATGGGGTTTTTAGGTTGCTTTTTTAAACTGGTGAAAGTTGGGGAGAGTCTGATGTTTTGTGTTAAGGATTTCCCAGAGAATGGGTGAAGCACAAGTGAAGTCTTGGAGACGGTTGTGTGAGGAGCTGATGGAGGGGAGCAAGGGAGAAGGTCCTGGAGGAGCGGAGATTGGGCGTGAGGGGAGGTATCTGGAGATTAGGGCAGATATTTTATGGAGGGAGAGGTCATGGAGAGCCTTCTAGGTCAGGGACAGTAACTTGAACTGGATTCACTGGGCAATAGGGAGCCAGTGAAGGGATTGGCAGAGGGGAGAGACAGAGGAGTAGCGGGGAGAGGGGTGGATAAGACGGGCAGCAGAGTTAAGGTGGTTTGAAGGGGAGCGTGAGTGCTGGATGGGCGGCCACAGAGAAGGATTTTGCAGTAGTTCTAGGCGGGAGATAAACGAGGGGCGTGGACTAGCGTTTTGTAGTGTAGGGTTGAGGGGGAAAGGGCGGATGCGTGAAATATTTTTCAGGTGGAGGCGGTAGGCCCGAGGTGAGGGTTTGGATATGCGGTTTGAAGGATAAGGAGAGTTTAAAGGTTATCCCAAGGGCAGAGACTTGTGGAGCTGGTGAGAGAGTGCAGCCATTAACAGTGATAGAGAGATCAGGTGGGAGGGTGGAGTGGGACGGTGGAAAGATGATGAATTCGGTTTTTTTCTACATTTAGTTTTAAGAGATGGGAGGAGAAGAAGGAGGATATGGACGATAGGCATTCTGGGATCCGGGAGAGAAGAGAGTTAATATCAGGACCAGAGATGTAGAGTTGGGTGTCGTCCGCATACAAGTGGTATTCAAAGCCATGTGATGCTATGAGCTGACCCGGGCCAAGAGTGTAGATAGAGAAGAGTATTGGGCCCAGGACTGACCCCTGGGGGACACCAACAGAGAGCGGGCGGGAGGAGGAGGTGGTGCAAGAGTGAGAGACACTGAATGTCCGTTCAGAGAGGTACGAGGAGATCCAGGAAAGAGCCAAGTCAGTGATGCCGAGGGAGGAGAGGATTTGTAGCAGGATGGAGTGGTCGACAGTGTCAAAGGCAGAAGACAGGTCTAAGAGGAGAAGCACAGAATAGTGGCGTGAGGCTTTAGCAGTTACTAGGTCGTTGGAGACTTTGAGACTTTGGTGAGGGCGGTTTCAGTGGAGTGGTTGGGTCTGAAGCCTGATTGGAGTGGGTCAAGGAGAAAGTTGGAGGACAGTGGGGAGGACAGTTGAAGATATGACATGCTGTTCCAGAGTTTGGATGCAAAGGGAAGCAGTGAGATGGGACGATAGTTGGAGAGTGAGGAGGGGTCGAGAGATGGTTTCTTAAGAATGGGGGTGATGGTCGCATGTTTAAATGAGGAAGGGAAGATGCCAGAGGTTAGTGATAGATTGAAAAGAAAAAGAAAAGAAAAAGAGAGAAAAAAGGAGGGGGCGCACAATAGTGTAAAACGTATATATTAATATGCAGTAAAACAACGTAAAGGCGTGCTCACCTTCGGAGGTTGTGCAATGTAAAAGGCACAACTCTCTTTAAAGCTTGCAGGGCTGTTGTGGCCATCGCCCTTACCATGGCTGCCAGGATCACTTGTCCAAAAAAGACTCAAATGCTTGCCGCACTTGGAAGGTATAGAAAAAACAGCAGGTCCCGATATGGGAAAGCTTGGATCGCGGCACTGCGTTAAAGATATCAATCCCTCGTGGGTAGTAAAATAAACGTAGTCTTTATTATTAAAAACACAGTGGATTCTTACCACCGTGTGATTAAAAATCTAAGACAAAGATAAAGTACTGACGCGTTTCGCACGGAAACCCGCACTTCCTCAAAAGTATATGAGGAAGATATACTTCTGAGGAAGCGTGAGTATTCTGCGCGAAACGCGTCAAGTACTTTGTCTTAGATTTTTAATCACACGGTGGTAAGATCCATTGTGTTTTTAATAATAAAGGCTATGTTTATTTTACTACCTTGCGAGGGATTGATATCTTTACCAAGTGCGCCGGATCAAATCTTTCCCATATCGGGACCTGCTGTTTTTAAATATATATATATATATCTATATATATATATATATATATATATATATATATATATATATATATATAATATTAGGGAAATCAGACAATTTTCTTAAGAATATGATTTAAAACTCTGCTACCATATCTCTTTCATCCCAATGCAGCAGGCCCCTATCTTAAAAAACACCACCATTGTGGGCCTTGTTCACAGCTCAATAGTTGGACTAAGCTCTAGCCTTATATGTTCCTGGGAAAACTTGACAGGTGCATCTGATTGCTGAATAACAACTCAAAGATCCCACAGCTAAGGAAACACTTAAATGATACAGACTGCACATTAGCTTGGTACCTGCTCAGACCAGTATGCAAAAAAACCACAGTGTAATGCATAGCAAGACTGCACAAATGCAAAAAATACCCATTAAACAACCACTCACACATACTCAGAACATGAGGGGGTGGCTGCCGGTATTACAATTGCATAGAGATTAAGCAAAACATAAGGGTGCAAAACGTGTGGTGCACCATGCCGGCTTACAGCCTCTTAGTGACACCCATATTAACAGATTAGGCGGGCTGCCCAGCACCTCTGGGTATACCACAAAAAAACATTTTTTTAAATAGTAGTCACCCTGAACTCCCCAGCACTGTTGGGCAGGTAAAAAAATGTCATACTGGAAAAAAGTTTAAATATGAGGTATTAGTTGGTACCCAGGCCCCAAATACGCAAGCTCGCAACCGACCGCAACGGTCCTCATGTCTTTCGAGTGCCTACACTGACAATTTACAAGCAATTTGCATACTGGTCTGAACAGGTACAAAGCTAATGTGCAGTCTGTATCATTTAAGTGTCCCCTTAGCAGTGGGATCTTTGAGTTGTTATTCAGCAATCAGATGCACCTGTCAAGTTTTCCCAGGAGCATAAAAGGCTAGAGATGCCTGCTCCTGGGCCCAATTTAGTCCAGCTATTGAGCTGTGAACAAGGCCCACAATGGTGGTGTTTTTTTAGGCCCCTATCTTTAAAAACATAAAAGGTACTTTCCTTCTTATGTATGCGAAGCATAAGTTGACAAGCAGCTAAACTCTTTCCCAGCAATGCATTGACAAGTAGCGATGTCCGATTTAAACTTTTATTGCTAAGAATAGTGTAAAACTAAAGGACTGGAAAGACATACACTTACCATGGTATTGTAATGAAATTGATAAAGCATCTTCAGAAAGTGCATGTTAAAATCTTCTTTTATTAAAGATCCATTAAAAAGGCAAAGATGGAGCACAGGACAAAAACATAATGCTGCTGATGCGTTTTAGGGGTTACCCCTTAGTCATAGCCTTTGACGCCGGATCCATGCAGTCCATTATACAGGAGTGGTGAACTGGCTCATTTTTTATATTTACTATGGTATAACAACATGCATCAACAGAATACTGTACAAATCAATGCAAACATGAACATAAAATACAATGGTATACAGTACAGGGATATATGTATACACATGTGCAGACACAAAAACATAGAGGGTACGGTGCCATTCTGTCTGCAGTACACATGGTCTAACCATAAACTGTAAACAAAAGCTAGGAATATAGAACACAATACTATGCATCACTGTATAATCTGCAGCCCTAGATAGTAGTTTGAACATACCAGCGATGCTGCTGTAGGCTTGGATGTAAGAGGATGTCCACTCAGTAAGTTTCCAGGAGAAAATGGCTGCTGAGGACAGGGGCGTTGCAAGGGTCATAAAACATCTGGCCCTCTGTCCCTCTGACCGGAGGCGAGCTCTCCAGCAGGTATAGGGAGTTCCTGTGCTGGTCTTACATAAAATGCACACATTTACTTGTATTTAGTTTTAAACATATTGTATGGCTCTCACGGAATTACATTTTAAAATAGGTGGCCTTCATGGCTCTCTCAGTCCAAAAGGTTGGTATAAATAAAAGCACTAAGGGTCGGTGGCAAAGGTGCAGCGTGGGGCAATTAAATGAATGACATCTATACTATTAAACTTCAGGGCCAATTGCTGCTTTGGATACCACCAGAGCTTGACCCAGCCTACTCCTGCATGCAATGCTAGTTTGTTCATCAAATCTGTTGACACAGACACCAAAGGTTTTGAATGGAATCTCAAACAGTACTATGAATGGAGAATTACCAATGAAATTAAAAGGAGTGTTATCAATGAAAAAATCTAATTATACTGTGCCACAGTCATCATTAATCATTTGGCTTTACTATAAAGACTGTTACTACATAGGTCACAATAGTTATCACTAGAATATTTTGTCTTCTCAGTATGCAGATGACATGTGGCATTAATTCTACCTAGAAGATATTGGAAAAGATTTATGAATACTGTCTAATAAGATAATTTCATAGTAATGTATTATTATTACACTAATTACAATATGTTAGGGATATTTGGCTTTTGTTTGAAATTTCAGGATGAACATAAAATTTCTTGATTTTTTTTTTTAAATAAACTAAATGAGACATGTCCAGCTGTTCAGTGTTTCAGTACTTTTCAGACAACTAGCTGATCTCTAACAAGGAACTGAATAACAAAATTCACAACAGGTGTTTGATCCCTGAATCGTCTAATCAATTAAGAGGAGCAATTTGAATTTGGATTTAAACAGTCATTCTCATCATGCTGTTAACATTTTGATGTCATGAGACCAAGACAACACATTACAATTGATCAACAATACCTCGCTATTGTGAAGCTTCAAGCAGGATGATCTCAGACAGAAGTGGCCACGGAGCTTAGAGTGTCACAGAGTGTCATCAGCAGGTTATAACAGCAATACAGAGAGACTGGAAAAGGCAAAGAAGGGAACGTCCTTTGGCTACATCACACACTGATGACCGCTTCATTGTAAACAATGCCCTGCGGAACCGGATCATGATGAACATGATGTTGCTGAAGCCTGGTACATAAACTATACAAGTTCCTTGCATGTACATAATAATATAAATAATTAGAGATAATTTCTCCATCTTGTTGCTCCTTCCTGAAATCAGACCACAGCCTAAAATGGCTACAGAACAATAAAAATCACATGTTGTCATATTGGTACCTTGGAACTTAAATGCAACCTATTAAAATTTAAATTTCCCTTTTAAACCTCAT